>JANSMG010000117.1:0-28735 GCA_029299265.1 Leptographium wageneri | reverse complement strand
CTCTTCGGGCTCGAAAGACGGCCCGCTTCTTCTGCCCCCCCCCCCCTTCTGTCTTAAAGCCGCTGGTGCTTTTTTTTTTTTTTTTCTTTCCTTTTTTTTTTTTTTTTTTCTTTTTTCTCGCCCCCCCCCCCCCCCCCCCCTCCTCGCACGTTTGGGCTGTAACGGGCTTCAGCCCGTACGTAGTGGCCTTGGCTCCGCTCTCGGCACCTCTCCGCAAGTCAGGCCTGCCTGACGACTAAGATTTACTACCTTGACAAGAATCACGCACAGACCCAACGGAATCCGTATTGAGCCACCTCATATTTTCCCCGCAGAGACAGGAGGAAAGGAAGTGAGAGAGGGTGAGGTCTAGAGGAGGAGCTACGACCCTTTCGTATATGTGTCCGTTATCAGCCTCGCCGCACCGGAATGATGGCTTGTTAATAGGCCTTAGATAGATAGCTAAATCAATAAGGGAAGGGAGGAAGTAAGTATGCTTTCCTTTCTCCTGTCTTTTGTTTCTATTCTTTCTATTAACTTTTATTCACCTTGGGCTGAAATCTCATAGTATTGCACAATAGCCTTATTGGCATGCCATATATACAGAATATGGACTGACGATTCAAGGATTGACCAATTACGCTGGTACAAGCTGTACGACAGTCAAGTCTTGATATATATTTGCAACAAGACCGAAGATCTTACTAGCCCTTTATTGTTTACATACCCCGCGCATGCGCCCTGTATTTTATTTTACACTTTGCACAGCGCTTTCATCTAAGTGTTTGTTTGTAGAAATGGACCAAGGTAAAACCTCTTTATTCGCCCTTTACTAGAGCTAGTAACCGACTTCTTGTGATATAGGGAGCGGTATATATGGTAGAGATTGATTGGCACAAAGACTAGCACAGAGACTGGCATAGAGACTGGTGCAGGTACTAGCGCAGAGGGAAGTGTACTCCATGCACTAGGGGAACTGTGTAAATGTACTATTTCATGTTTTTGTAAGACGGGTTTGAGTCATGTAATCGCAATAAAACCATTGCAAGATAGAGGGACGTTTCTCGTACTACGGAGTACGGAGTATGTAGAAGTGTTTTCTGAAGTACGAGTACGAGTACGGGGCTTGGCAGCGCCATTTTTAGTCCGACCGCAATGATGACATAATGAATCTCCATGTTTATACGCTAATGACCGGCAGCCAGCGGGCCCATCGCCCTGTGACTAATTAGTTTGGCCTGTTCCTAGACACCAAAACACAACCAACCACCGCACTCAAAAATCACTGAATTCACGCCCATGCCCCAGAATTCCGTGCATTTCTCGTTCTTCGACCCTCTTTCTGCCATCTCTACGTGTATTCCTACGACCACGTGAAACGAGCGCCCGCGATAACGAAAACCTGCAACGACGGGCTCTTCAATTCCGAGAACGCGGCCAGCTGGCGCATAGCTAAGATTGGTTGGGACAAAAACCTGGTACGGACCGAGATAACGGACATTGAATCGTATCCAGCGCTCTTCAAAGTGCAGACGTGTTGCAGACGGGGCAGACTGGTTGTTACCCACTCGTCCTCTCTGCACGGGTCCAAACCTGGCCGGTGTATTTGTCCTCTCGTTTGGGGCGGTCAGCCCAGCGTCGCAACAAGGGGAGCCAATATAATCTCAAGAAACCTGCTCGCTTCTTCTTCATTTTCCAGGCTTAGTCGCCTTTTGCTTGCTTCTTGATGGGGGTCTAACGCCAACGACAGCTTCCCGGAGCTGGCGGATCAAACTTTCCACTGGCGCACACTCCTTTTTCCGAAACAATAGGATACCCCTCCATTTATTTTTGAGCGTTACTCCCGTCCTCTTCACTGGCGGTGCAGAGACAATGACAGCCTTCCTTGAAGACCCGCGGCTGCGGCAGCGGTGGAACCAGATCTCGCAGAACGCGGAAGCGGTGACGGAGAACGCGGCGGCGGGCATCTGGACGTTCCAGCACAGGTACATCACACCGTGCCTCGGCTCTATCAGCGGGGCGGTCGACTCGTGCACGGGTGTGTGTCTGGGTGACCGGGACGAGCGGGCCCGTCGTCAACGCGAGCTCGCACGCGGTGCTCACCGTACGCGGGCCGAGTACAGCTTCGACTTCTACGACGACTGGTATGATGACTACTACGGCAGCGGCCTCGGCGAGAGCGGTGATGGTGGTGCAGACGGTAGTGGTGGAGGTGGCGGTGGCATCTTCAGTCGGGGTTTTTTCAGCACGTGGGCAGGCAGCAGCCGGGCAGAGGACTGGGACCGGCTGCTAGCCGGCTCGGGGGCCGAGGGCAGCGGGGAGGGCGATGAGGGTGGCGGTGGAGATGGCGGTGGTCATCACACGGTGGACAGCCAGCCACGGCCGCGGCGTAGCATGAGCTACGGGACCGGCGGTGTGCTGCGGCGGACGACAGACGGGGCCGACCACCGCGATTCGACGATCATCCCCAGCACGGCGCCGCTAGGGTTCTTGGGCCGACTGCCGTTTAAGATTGGCGGCACATTGCGATACAAGCCCAGCGCGGCCAACCTGCGGGAACACCCGGCAGGTGGTGGAAGGGATGGGCACGATATGGCCACGCGGGACGAGCACCAGCCGCTGCTCAGCGGGACGGACGGCGACCACGGCGAGCAGGAATGGCAGAGCACGCTGGCAGCTGTTGCAGCCGGAACCGGATCCGGGCTCGGAGACGGAACCAGCAAGGCGATAAGGGTGACGACGACAACGGAAGAAGCAGCGGCGCTGATGCGAAAGCGGAGCGGCACGACGGGATCGGGCGACACGTCTGACTCGTTCCGGTCGCGTGGCGACCTCTTTGCGAGTGACGAGGAGGGTGACGAGGACGCGGTGCCGCTGGACGACGAGTTTGCCGTGGCGCTAGATCGCGTCGACGACCGCAGCAGCGGGCGGACACGTTTCAGCAGTAGTAGCAGCACGGCTGGCGCAGCAGCGACAACGTTGAACATCCGGCGCAAGGGCAAGCGGCGGGCGGACACGGCGACGTCGGGACGCAGCGCCATGTCGCGCAGTGTGTCCTACACGACGATCAGCGGCATCAGCGGCATCAGCGGGGGCGGGACATCCTCGCAGAACTCGCCGGCAGCATCGATCCGGCCGCGGATCAGCACAACATCGCTATCACCACGGGGCGGAGGCACGACGGCAGCGCAGGAACGGCTGACCGAGGAGGTCGATGCAGAGCACGACGCGTCAGACCACGAGGCAGAGGCGGACGAGGATGTGATCGAGCGGCTGCAGCGTGAAGAGGCACGAGCGGCGCAGGAGGAAGACGCCGAGGTGGAGCGGAAGCGCAGGGCAGCAGTACAGCTGGCGCGCGAGCGAGGATTGGTCGCAGATGTGGGAGGGGAGACAGAAACACAAACACAGACACAAACTGGGGCACAGACTACAGAGACAGTCCTGTGCTCAGAACCAAAGGCCATCCAGGCCAAGACGGCTACTTTGGACGTGGCGGCTCCGGAGCTCGAACCAAAGGACGATGCAAGCAGCAAAATTGGCAGAGACGGCAGAGATGAGCAGGCCTTTGTGCCGGCACGACTACCACACTTTGGATAACGGACAGACATGCTGCTGCCGTGATAATTCGTGATAATTCGAGATACCCGGTACCGATCGACGAGACGTTGGGCACGCACCAAGCAGACGGCTGGGCAGGCCGGACTGGCTGGCAAGCAGGCTGGCAAGCAACGGATTCAAGGACTGAGATGACAGGCCTTGTCAAGCCGAGGCAGCAAGGTCTGCTGACTGTCGCCGAACTGCCACACGACACAGCCCAGAAGACGGCCTCTCACGGCCACGAATTGGCACTGGACAGCGTCTCTGCGAAGCAAGGCCGAAGAATGTCTGTCCCTTCGGAGCTTACATACGAAAGCCACCACGATGTACGATAATATTAATGACACGGCTCACAAGTGAGACTGGCGCAGGTTACAGGCGATAAAGACAATAAAACTGTTCGGTCAAAAATGGCACGTGCTCCTCACGTGGAGGCAATGTGCAAAGTGCGCCGTTCGTCATTGCAACACGGTTGAGCCTGTCTGCAGTACCTTCAATTGGCGTGCCTCGGCAACTAGCTCCTTCCCCGCTCAAGACCAGCAGCCCCGTTCCTTCCTTGCAGATCCGGGGAAGCGAGAGCGAAGTGTATTATCGGTTGCGATTCTTAAAAGGAGAAGACAGAAGACGGCAAAGGACGTCTGTCTGCAATCCGACCGCACTGCAGGCCAAGCAGCGCAATCGGCATCTCAACCAGTCTTGCACACCTCTTGCTATGGTCTCCTCTGCAACACGGCCTCCGGCCGGCCCCATCACGACGCCCCTGACGGAGCTCCTGGGCATCCGACACCCGATTGTGCTGGCCGGCATGGCGGGTGTATCGGGCGGCGCGCTGGCGGCGGCGGTGTCGAATGCCGGCGGGCTCGGTGTCGTGGGTGGGTTCCGGTTGACGCCGGACCAGCTGCGCGAGACAGTGGCCGAGCTCAAGGCAGCGCTGGCCGACAAGACGCTGCCGTTTGGCGTCGACCTGGCGCTGCCACAGGTCGGTGGCAGCGCCCGGGCGACCAACCACGACTACACCGACGGGCGGTTGGACGAGTTGATCGACATCGTCATCGACGAGGGCGCGCGGTTGTTTGTCAGCGCCGTCGGGGTGCCGCCGCCGCACGTCATCACGCGGCTACACGCGGCTGGCATCCTGGTGATGAATATGGTGGGCCATCCGCGCCACGCGACCAAGGCGCTGGCCGCCGGCGTCGACCTGCTGTGTGCGCAAGGCACCGAGGGGGGTGGCCATACGGGGCCGGTGGCGGCGAGCGTGCTAGTGCCAGCGGTGGTGGACGTGGCCCGGGCAGAGGGTGTGAAGAGGGGGAACACCCCCCTTGTCCTCGCTGCTGGCGGCATCGCCGATGGTCGTGGACTCGCTGCTGCTCTCATGCAAGGTGCTGCTGGCGTCTGGGTTGGCACCCGGTTCGTGGCCTCGGCCGAGGCTGGCTGCAGCGAGGCCCACAAGCAGGCCGTCGTCAGCTGTGGCCCCGACGACACCGACATCACGCTCGTGCTCTCGGGTCGACCGCTGCGCGCCCGCCTCAACGACTACATTCGCCGCTGGCACGCCCAGCCCGACCGCCTCCGCGACCTCTGCGCCCGCGGCATCGTGCCGGTCGAGCACGACCTCGACCACCTCGACGATGCCGACGCCGACGCCGACTTTGACATCGAGATGCCCTACCTCATGGGCCAGGTGGCCGGCAACATTAGCCGCGTCCAACCGGCAGCCGAGATCGTCGATGACATGGTCGCCGGCGCCGTCGCCCAGCTGCAGCAGGCCAGCCGCTATCTCGGGAAGCTGTAGCGCAGAGGCGCAGGATGAAAGGACATGAATGGACGGACAGATGTGCTCAGAAAATCAGAAAAAGAAACGGAAGGAATACGTGCAGAGTATGAATGCAAGCTTGTCGGAAATCGAATCATTCTCTAAGCCGCCACCTTGACCTCCATGCCTTCCTCGTGTCCCTGATCCTTGTCCTCCTTCTCCTCGCTCTCCTCGCTCTCCTCACTCACCTCCTCCTTCTTCCTCTCCCCCTTTCGGCCCTTCTCTCTCCCCCCTCCGTCCTCGGCCTCGTCTAGCCGTGCTATCATCCTTTTGTGGATCTCCTGCCAGCCGTTCTCGCACAGACTCTTGACCGTGCCGATCAGCAGCCGTGAGCAGTAGATGACGATCTCCTCGTGTAGCTCGAGGGCCCCTGGCTGCTCATCTGCCTTTGTCTCGGGCTCAGCCTTGTCTTGGGCTTCAGCCTCCACGTCAAGCTCGTCCCCCAGATCCTCCTCCTCCGCCTTTGCCACCTCCACCAACCAGGTCGTGTCCATGACAATCGACAAGGGACAGCGCACCCGCACAAACACGCCGTCCTCCAGGTTGGTCATCTCGTAGGTGCTGACGACCCGCGAGTCCCAGATCCCGGCCGGCAGCGTGTGTACGACGTCCGTCACGTTGTACGTGCGGCTCAGTGGCGCACTGCACTTGTCCGCGGCTTCGTGCACTGCCTCCTCTGTCTCCTCTGCCACCTCTGCCGCCCAGGCGTCCCTCACGGCCATCCGGGCATCACGCACCGCCGCTGGCAGAGGTTGCACCCCCTGGGCGTCAGCGTCCAGCGCCGCCTCGGCCAGCCGGGCTTCCTCATCGGCCGGCACCGCCTCCCACTCGACGCTGTGCGGCCCGCAGTGCACGAAAAAGTCATGGTCATGCAGCAGCAGACGCACGGCACGGTCCCGGTCCGTGGCTGGCGGCAGCCGCGAGACGCGCTTGAGCGTGGCTGTCGTGTTGAAGACTGACCGGTCGTTAGCTGGTTCAGGGGAAGGGGGGGATGGCGAAGGGCTGTGGCCGAGGATGGCTTGCAGACGACAGCAGACGACGGCGGCGGACAACAACGGACAGATTTCACTCACAGGACATCTCGACTGGTTTCTGTATGCTCTCGACAGCCCCGATAAAGTCTGCGCTGCATTGTCCATCTCAGTCTCGTCGGCACACGATCAATGGGCAGTTTCTCCTTCCAGCTGGACGGCCTCTGATTGGCTGCCCACTTCAAGCGCTCCTGGGTTCGGGAGTCGTGCCTAGGCAGCGGGTCTTGGCCCACCTTGGCAAGGAGCTCCTTCCCTAATATGGCCTGGGAGCTGTCATCTCGAGCTCGCTCTTTCTCTCCTGTCTGTCTACTGCTATCAGAAGCCTCCAAATTCTCTCTCCCTATCTTATCCCTCTTTGTCCTTCTCTTCTCACTCTCTAGATAGACCTAGCCTCGCAACAAACTCCACCAGAAATGTTCCCCCAGCACAGCCTTACGGATGCACGTACCTCAGACCCACTCGCCGACGATCCCTTGTAAGATGCCATATCTCACATGCAATGCTTCGGTCCCTTGAGTGTGGCTTTAAATACGCCCCTCTCGACGGGGGAAGGGTGTATGGAAATTAAGTACCGGACCCCCATCTATGAATGGTCGGCGGCACGAGCAGCGCATCTACGGTGCATGGACTCTACACTAATGGAAGGCCTGTCTGGTCTGCAGCCTGCAGGCCCAAAAGGCTGACGAAGGAGGACACCCACAGAAACGTGATGTAGGTAGGAAAATACGAAAAAAGTCCTTTGAAGGCCTATGTAAAGGCTCAAGCAGCCACCACGCCATGATTGTTCGCATCTTTGCCAGTGCCGGGCTTAAATGCTCTCTCTGCTTCTCATTCTTCGACTCTTCTCTTCTCTGGCGAGAATCGCGCAATATAGCTGTTGAAATGGAATATCAGCTACTTTCTCCGTCGCTTCGTTGCGCCCAGAACATCGCTCTTCTCTCAATACTTCCCACCTTCCGCTCTCAAGCAACTGAAGAGGCACTACGCTCCGACTTATCCATCTCTTCCAAATCCGATGATTCGCTTGTTCAGGTCCTAGCCTACCTGGCGGCTATCGATGTTGATCCCGAACACGTTACCGCCGTCGCTGTGGAAGGTGCTGCTGAAGCATTCTCCTTGCTGCATGTACACGTTGCCATCAATAAGGCCCGTCCTGGCGACGGTCATGCCGTGCTGGAGCGCATAGTTGCCAGCTTTCAGCGATTGTTTTTGATCATGGTCGTCAATCGTTCAGGCACGTATAGATACCAGCCGGTGATATGTCTTGGCACTCATACGCTGCTCCAACAATAACCACCCCTCTAGTACCTAGAATCGTGCTGAGAAACCGGCTTCTTTGCGAAGCTGTCGAACTTTGTCGTGGCAGAATTTTTCACTTTCTCGGTCTCAGATACAAACCGCCTGCTAACAAGAGGTGTTGTTCGTTTCTTGGCGGGCAACTACAAGAGTTTGTGGACGCGCTACAGAAGCTAGCAAGGCCGGCCAAACAGCCAGACCCGGATCTGCAGGAGTTTCTTGCCCGTTCTGCCGAGCTTATCACAGAACTTGATCCACTACGTCCGGCCATATTCACAGCCGATGCGACACACCCTGACTCAGCCAGTTTGGTCCGCGTCGTCTATTCTGTATATCTCTACAGTAAAGTTCTGGGCGATCGTCTCGGTGGAGTCCTTGACCGGCTAACAGGACGTCATATCAATCTGACCGTGCGTGACGTCCTGAAGCGACGTCTCCATGGACTCGCCCGTTTCGTCCGATGTGCCCATTTCCTGTGCCGACTCGCATTAAACGAGACGCCACCATGGCTGGGCAACGTCGAGGTTGTTCCTGTGCAGCTGACGGCCGCCAATTTTGTCTCTCTGAAACTAGCATCGGCATCGGCTGCAGCAACGGCGGTCTCTCAGACACCATCCCCGCCGTCTCTCGACGCCTGCCTTGCTCAGTGGAACTGGACCGCTGCCAGGCTTGAAATGACCCTCCGCAAGCGCAACCACAGCATTCCCTCTCCTCGACTCCAGTTCACCACCACTTGCAATCAACTTTACGGATCCACACCCAATAAGCCCAAGATCCACGCAGAAATCCAAATCGCCTATCACTTGGACAGTCAAAACAAGGACAGGCGGGATGTTCCTCGTCTGCTTATCTGTGCCTCAAAGAGCCCCTGCTACCTATGTCATGCCTTCCTTACTGGTCATGGTGGCTACATGGTGCCTCCAACGCATGGGCAGCTGTATCCTGGCTGGCGGTTACCATATGGCGACGATGGAACTGAAAAACAAAACAATAACGAAACCGGAAGAGAGCACAAATTACTGGCAGAATCTTTCGCCGTTTCCTTGGACCGGCTCAATACTGCTTTAGAGGACGACATAAGTTCAAGGCTCGCGTCTTTGGCCAGGCCTGGTGTCCAGCTCAGCAGAGAGGTAACCTCCATTGAGAGCCCCTTTTTTAAAATGCCACCGTCTGAGACTTCTCTGGCTGTGACGTCAGCTTCAGACATGGCCTCGCTTGTTGAGGCAGAGGACGTGAAGGAAAAGGATGATGCGAATAATGAGCCAGTTGCATCTCAGATCTTCCTTGGGGGCACTGAACCGACCCCCCCAACGACCCCCCCAACGTCGGCCTTATTTCACGCGCGATCATTAGCGGATCATATTGAGTCAGGAAGCCAGGACAAGGCCGATAGTGGTAGTGATAGCGACGCCACTGTTCAGCAAATTGCGGTTGGGCATGGCCAGGAAGGGCACAATGATACGCCCTACGACGTCGTCTTCCACTCTACAGGCAGCCGGCCAACTGGGGCTCGTCGCTACGCTACGAACGAACTGGAGCTTTTCATTACGTTTGGCAGCGAGGATGGGGGAGTGCGCGATCCAGCCGTACCACAATCCAGCGTTCGGGCGCGCAAGCTGCCCGTCGACGAGGCAGCTTCGTATGCCGTCCACGCCGTCGATGTGAGCGGCCTTGCATGTGGCAGTGAGGTGCCGGCCATTCCTATTGGCACTGACGGACGTTTGCATCTGCGTGCCGGCAGTGATATCTACGAAGTGTTGATATCGACTGGAGAGGCGAGACAGCCTGCACATGCGAACGTATGACAACCAACGACCAGCCAGTCCTGGTATATTGATAAGATTAAGATACAAGCTTTCCACCCATGCCTTTGCCCCGAACAGTGCTGTCAGCCTCCAACCGCAAGTGTGCTCGTCCTACATCAAGCTTGACCGCTCGCCAATGGCCATGCTGCCCTGGCCGTCACGCATCTCGCCGCTGCGACCGACGACGAACTCGCGGTAGATGCGCTCAAGCCGGCGACGCTCCTCGGCGCTGATGCTGGGCCGCGTGGCCTCGAGGGCGCGCAGCAGGTGTTTCCAGCCGATGACGACTTCAGCATCCTTGGAGTCGCCGTCGCCGTCGCCGTTGACGTTGCCGTTGGTGATCGTGTTGGCTGTGGTCGGACGGCCGCCAGCACCCAGTCTCTTGGTCGACCGCTCGCGTCGCTGCGTCCGCTTGATGCTCTCGAGCTTGGCGGCAATGGCGGCACGTTCGGCCAGTGCAGACGAGCGCGGGACGGCCTTTTGCTTGGCAGAACCGTCGCCGTTAGCCTCATCGCCCTCGTCGCCATACCGGAACGTGACAAAGCTGCCGGGGCCGTCTCGGGTGGCCTTCTTGCCACGCTTTGATCCGGCTGCAGCAGCTGTCGTCGCGGCAGCCCCGTCGTCCTCGAGCGCGTCGTGGATGGCCTCGAGCTGGGCGTTGGACACGAGGGCCTGCAGGTCGGCACCGGAGAAGCCGTCGGTGCGGCGGGCGATGTCGGCCCAATGGGCATCGGTGGTGGGGCTGTTGTTGGTCAGGACGTCGTCGTCGACGCGGGCCTTGCGCACGAGGGCGCGCACAATGTCGACACGGTCATCGCGATCGGGCATGTCGCAGAGCAGCGACTTGTCCAGACGGCCGGGCCGCAACAGGGCTGGGTCGATGAGGTCCGGACGCGAAGTGGCAGCCAGGACATAGACGCCCGAGAGGCCCTCGGCACCATCCATCTGGGTCAGCAGCTGGTTGACGACGCGGTCAGTCACGCCGGTCGAATCGTGACCACGCTTCGGGGCGATGGCGTCAAACTCATCAAAGAACAAGACACACGGTCGAGCTGCCTGGGCGCGGGCAAACAGGTCGCGCACGCTCTTCTCGGACGCGCCAATGTACTTGTTGAGGATCTCGGGGCCCTTGACGCTGATAAAGTTGAGCCCGCACTCGCCAGCAACGGCACCGGCCAGCAACGTCTTGCCGCAGCCGGGAAAGCCGTACAGCAGCAGTCCGGAGCGCAGCCGCAGCGGACATTGTGCAAAGATGGGGGCGTATCGTGTTGGATAGGCCAGCGTCTCCAGCAGCACACGTCGCGTCTCGCCGAGCCCGCCGATCGATGCAAATGTCGTCCTCGCCTGCTGCAGCGACACGTTACGCAGTGATGTCGGTGTGAATCCCTTCCGGCCTCGGACAAAGTCGATTCGGCCCAACGGCACCATCAGCTCTGCGTCTGCGTCCGAGTCATCCTCGAATCTGCCGCTGCCACCGCCACCACCACCACCACTGGCCACTGCCTCTCGGATCGTCCGCACCAGCGCCTCGTTCTTTGCCCGTGCCACCAGCTGCTGCAGGTCACCCGGCATAAACCCGTCTGTCTCACCGGCCACATCGAGAAAGTCCAGGTCTTCCTGCAGCACAAACGTGCCTTTGCCCTCTCTGTCTCTGCTGCTTCTTCCTCTCTGGTTCCCTTTCTTGTTCTTGCGTCGGGAACCCCCTCCACCGCCTCCCTCCATCATCCAGCCGTCTTCGCTGCCGTCTGGCCGGCCGTCTGCCGTCACCGGTCGACTGCTGTTGTTGTCGTCGTCGTTGTCGTTGTCGCCACCATCGTCGTTGTCGTCGGTTTTGGCCTCCACCGCGTTCTGCCGCGCAAACTGCTCCATCATCTTCCGGCGCGCCTCCTTGTCGGGCGCCTTGAGCTCGACAATCTCCCGCACCACATGGCCACCCACCACGACGTTGTGCAGGCTGTCCTTGCCCTGCGCCGTCGCCAGCACCACCACCCCGCCGTCACGGCCGCAGTACTGGCGCACCAGCCCGCACACGCCCTCGCTGAGCTGCCGGCTGCGTCCCTCCTCGCTCTGCACCACTAGCTCTGTCTCGGCCGGACACAGTCGGTCCAGGTCGTCCAGGATCACCACCGCCTTGCCGCCCAACCGCGCGCCCCAGCTGGCCCCCATAAACACCCGTCCGAGGCTCTCCTTAATCGCCGCGATTCGGCTCTCCTCGTTGACCAGCTTCCGGCACGGAACATACGTCACGTGGAAGAACTCGCTCTTCTTCAGCGCCGACCCCACGTGCTGTGCCACCGACGACTTTCCTGATCCCAGTGAGCCGGTTAGGAGCACAGACGAACCGTGCGAGAGATGATCGCGCAGGTCCGCCAGGATCGCGTCGATACCTACCAGCGGCTGCAGCTTCAGATCGGATCCCGACTCGGCCACGGCTGCCGCTGCTGCCTCCGACTCGGCCTCCTGCACCCACGACGGCTTCGGTATTGGCGCCTGCATCTCAAACGCCGCGTTGGCCACTGCCGACCCGAGAATCCACCGGGTCGACGGCTCGTGGGCGCCCTGGGCCGCCTCGGTCCCCAGCTTTACGATGCCTCCGGTCCAATCTGCTGTCGCTGCTGTCGCTCCTGCTGCTGGCAGTCCAAGCACCAGGCCGTCAGTCAGAGGGCCCTGCATGACACCATGGGCCGCCTTGCCGCCGTACAGGGACTTGATCCGCTGCATCGTCTCCTCCTTCTCGAGCTGTGCCTCTCCACCGATCTTAAGCGCTGTGGTCTGCTTTAAGCTGATGTCGCCGAACGGGAAGATCTTGACCTTGTGCACTAGCTTGGTTGCCAGGGGTGCCATCGCCGGTTCGATCTTCACGATGCCGCCCACGATACCCTGGCAGCCCAGCGCCGAGCACAGCGCTGGTGATAGCGCCGCCGTCTGTCCGTTGGGCGGGTCGTCCCAGGGCCGAAGCTGAACGACGATGCGTGTTGCTGGTTCTGTTGTTGGTTGTGATGGCGACGTTGCTACGGCCGCCGCCGCCGCCGCCGCCGGTCCTCCTCCTCCTCCTCCTCCTCCTCCTCCTCCCCCTCCTGCTGCTACCACTCCACTGGCAGTGTCTGGTGCTACTGCACGTGGACCTCCCGAGCGCATCAGAGTCACAACGGCATATTGAAGGCCGCGAAATTCGTTCGGCAGGAGGAGGTCAGGATCGACCCAGATGGCAAGGCCGTCGTCGTGCTGGGCCGCGGCTTCGGGGTCGACATTTGCAGCATCGTTGTCGTTGTCGCCACCCTCATCGTCGTCGTCTTCGTTGTCGAACCACTCGTTGCAGAGGGCACGGTCGACAGCGCGCAGAAAGAGGGCGGGCTTGCGCTCCTCGCGGGCGCTGCGGCCACGGGCTGTGCTGGTGCCACTGCGCTTGGACGTGCTGGTGACGCTGCGGTTCTCGCGGCCGCTCCGGGACGGCTTGGGTCGAGTCTTGGGGGCGACGATGACCTCGGCATCGGGGGCGACTTTGGCAAACAGCACGTCAGGAGGCAGCGGCGGCTCGAGCGAGAGGACCTTGACGTTAGCGGTCGAGGTCGGCGAAAGGTGGAGAGTCAGGGGGTGGTTGGTGTTGGCGGCCGTGGTGGCGGCTGGGTTGGGCAGAGCGCGAATCTGGTTCATGAGATTGATCTCGAGAAAGGTAGCGTGCAGCTCGACCATCTCCCAGTCGTCGGGCGTCAGGGGCTCAATGTGGATCGTGTGTGCCAATCGCGGCTCCAAATGGATGGTGGCCGTGACCTTTTGGCCGTCGCGCATGCCGAGAGTGTTGGCAAAGGTCGCGTCCAGCTCGACGACGGCGATCTCCTGCTCGCGACCGGCAGCGCCTGCCCGTGTGCTAGCGAGGCCGTCGCGGCCTAGCAGTGGTGCCATCTTTCGCCGGCTGGGCATGCCCGTCCATCCGACAAAGATAGACCGCTGTTGCGTCGTGGGAGACGGGCCAGAGCCGTCGGCGCGTGGCGGCGCGGGCGCGCGGTAGCTGAGCTCGATGATGACATTTTGAATCGGCTGAGATGTTAGGCGAGGGCGAGGAAGAAAAGAAGAGAGAGGCTGGAAAAAGGGGAAGGGAAAGGAGAGCACCGACCGTGTCAATGTTCATCAACACGTTCACCAGCGACGACGGCAGGTTGACAAAGCACTTCTGCAGCTGGACCAGCGACAGCTCCGCCGCCGTGGATTGCGTGTTCTTTCGCGGCGCCATGGTTTCTCAGTCGAGATGGCAGCCCACGAGGGATAATGGCGAGGAGGGTGACCAGCGAGAAGCTGCAACCTGGAAATTCGTCACCGACGGCAAGCACGTTCAGGTCGCCCAGTTGCCGAGGCTCGCTGCAGCTTGCCGTGACGAGAGGAGGCACCTCCGACGATCTGTGGCTGGAGCCGTCCGCGCCACAGCTTAGCCAATGTGGCACATGTGGCCCGTGCGCTTTCAATTAAACGCGACGATTCGCGTCCACCACGCGCGTTGCCATCGCGCCCAGGCCGGCCCACTTATCACTCACCCTTTCCCAGCCTCCTAGGACGAAAAAAAGACTGTGTTCTGTGATTCTCCCCTCCCCTCCACGAGGCCATCCCGACAGCGTCACTTTTCTTGTATGTGCTTCCAGGTGATTGTACATGCTTCCAAGTGATACCGCTCTTCTTACGTGCATACGCTTTCCTACTTCTTCACCGAGACGACCGGCCAGCTGCGTCGGCCACACACGAAGTGATGGCGCAAGTGCTTCTCAATTACAAGAGGCCGGTGGACTACAATGCCCAGCTGAGTAGGGATCCCGTATGCGAGGCGGTAGTGGATGGTCTGGGCCGAGCTAACTTCGGGCTGCAGCTGCTTTTAAGAGCTTTCTGTCGGACTTCAAGTCGACGCCGGAACACGCCATAGTCCATGCTCTGGGCAACATCAACATTGACGATGACGACCTGAGCGACGAGTACGACTTCATGGACGAGGACGGCGGCGCGGCGGCGCGGCGGGCACAAGAGCGGGCAGCACGACGCAAGCCGCAGCACAAGTACCGGGAGCTGCTGCAGGGACTGGCGGACCGGAAGATCAACGAGATTGTGGTGGACCTGGACGACGTGCATTCAGTAGGTGGTGTTGTGTATGTTGTGTTGGCCATAGTTACTGACAAATCAGTTCGAAGAGGACGTGGGCCAGGAGCTCAAGCTGACGCAGTCGATCGAGGGTAACACGAAGCACTACGTGGAGCTGCTGTCGAAGGCGGTGGATGAGTTGCTGCCAGAGCCGAGCACGGACGTGTCGTTCAAGGATGACGTACTGGACGTGCTGATGGCGCGGCGCAAGCTGCGCAATCGCGAGCTACAGGACGGGGCGGAGGCGCTGGGCGATCCGGCGATGCTGACGGACATGTTCCCGGCAGAGCTGACGCGACGGTACACGTTGGTGTTCCGGCCGCGGACGTCGACAATGGAGCACGTGGCAAAACCACTGGCAGTGCGACAGGTGCGCGGCGAGGATCTGGGACACCTGATTACGATCCGGGCGATTGCGACGCGGGTGTCGGACGTGAAACCGATTGCGCAGGTGAGCGCATACACGTGCGACCGGTGCGGCTGCGAGATCTTCCAGCCGGTGACGGACAAGCAGTTTGCGCCGCTAGCGATCTGCCCGTCGGCCGACTGCAAGGCGAACCAGTCGGGCGGACAGTTGCACCCGTCATCGCGGGCGTCCAAGTTTCTGCCGTTCCAAGAGGTCAAGGTGCAGGAGCTGGCAGAACAGGTGCCGATCGGGCAGATTCCGCGCACACTGACGGTGCTGTGCTACGGCAGTCTGGTGCGGCGGATCAGCCCGGGCGACGTGGTGGACATTGCGGGCATCTTCTTGCCGACACCGTACACGGGCTTCAAGGCGATGCGGGCGGGCTTGCTGACGGACACATACCTGGAGGCGCACCACGTGGCGCAGCACAAGCGGGCGTATGAGGACATGCAGATCGAGCCACAGCTGGTGCGGCGGATCGAGCAGTTCCGGCAGTCGGGACACGTGTACGAGTACCTGGCCAAGTCGATCGCGCCAGAGATCTTTGGGCACCTGGACGTGAAGAAGGCGCTGCTTCTGCTGCTGGTGGGCGGAGTGACGAAGCAGATGGGTGACGGGATGAAGATCCGCGGCGACATCAACATCTGTCTGATGGGCGACCCGGGTGTGGCCAAGTCGCAGCTGCTCAAGTACATCAGCAAGGTGGCGCCGCGCGGCGTATACACAACGGGACGAGGCAGCAGCGGTGTAGGTCTGACGGCGGCGGTGATGCGCGACCCGGTGACGGACGAGATGGTGCTGGAGGGTGGGGCGCTGGTGCTGGCGGACAACGGGATCTGCTGCATCGACGAGTTTGACAAGATGGACGAGAACGACCGGACAGCGATCCACGAGGTGATGGAGCAGCAGACGATCAGCATCAGCAAGGCGGGCATCTCGACGTCGCTGAACGCGCGCACATCGATCCTAGCGGCGGCGAACCCGATCTACGGCCGGTACAACCCGCGGATCTCGCCGGTCGAGAACATCAACCTGCCGGCAGCGCTGCTGTCGCGGTTTGACGTCATGTTCCTGCTGCTGGACACGCCGTCGCGCGAGACGGACGGACAGTTGGCGAAGCACGTGACCTATGTGCACATGCACGGGCGGCATCCGACGATTGGGGAGAGCAGTGACGCGGATGCGGACGTGGTCTTCTCGCCGCACGAGGTGCGGTCATACGTGGCGCGCGCGCGGACGTTCCGGCCGGTGGTGCCGGAGTCAGTGTCGGACTACATGGTCAAAACGTACGTGCGGATGCGCGAGCAGCAGAAGCGGGCGGAGAAGCGCGGGCGCCAGTTCACGCACACAACGCCGCGCACGCTGCTGGGCATCGTGCGGCTGGCTCAGGCGCTGGCGCGGCTGCGGTTCTGCGACGCCGTCGACCGGTACGACGTGGACGAGGCCCTGCGTCTGATGGAGGCCAGCATGGAGACGCTCAATGCGGAGAGCACAAACAGCAGTGGCGGCCGTCGGGGCAACGCCAGCAGCCGCATCTACAGCTTTGTCAAGTCGCTGGCGGACTCGGGCGCCTGCCGGCCCGACCGGGAGGAGGACGGGGCGGACGAGGACGAGGACGAGGAAGACAACCACAACAGCGGCGGCATCGAGCTGAGCCTGCGTCGCGTCAAGGAGCGGGTCATTGCCAAGGGCTTCACGGAGGACCAATGGCTGACGGCGCTGGACGAATACGCCGCGATCGATGTGAGTAGGAGAGGAAGGAGAGAGGAGAGAGGAGAGAGAGAGAAGAAATTTTTTGCGATCCTTGCTAACTCTATAGGTCTGGCAAACGGCTGGAAACATGAGCAGACTGGTGTTCATCACGTCGGCCGAGGACGGCGAGGCAGACGACGACGACGACGAGTAAGAGGAATCGTGGGCGGTGCAAACGTCTGCTTATTGGCTTTCTGGGCGTTGGCAGGAAGACAAGTGAGAGGCCATGATTTGATTGTGAGCGGATGTGATTGTGTAAAGGCGGCTATTTGTATGGGCCTATGTCCCTGTTTTTCAGAATTGCCAGCAAGAAGAATGCAATGCACCGGTAGCACCAGTACTACGGCAGCAGTGTCAGCGGTTGAGCAAGCAGGCGGGCAGGCAAGCAGGAGAGCAGGTACGGAGCAGAGAGACAAAAGAATCAGGAAAGAGAACAGCCTAGGCAGGCCACTGGTTATTACAGGCCTATTAGAGCCGCCAACGCTGTTCTTACGGCCACGGGCAGGCTTACCAATAGGAGGGCCAGGCGGGACGACTACCGTGAAGGGAATGCTTCTACAGCGATTTGGTGCAGACCTGTTTTTTGCCAGTGTACTCTGTACGAAGTAGTTCGCTACAATTGCTGCTTTAATTCGTTCACCGTATACACACAAAGTTTTATCCACGGATCCCTACTACACGTGACCACATCGTTTAGCAGTCCTTGTGTAGAAGGTCCAGCTCAATTGGTTGTCACGTGATATCACTTATTGCTGTATTCACGATTCTATGCAACAGTAATGTACAGGTCTCGTTCCCGCCATCCGCGCACCAGCAGCCTACGGCCGTAAGCTCAACAAGGCGGTGCGTTCCATCTCGCCGACGAGGCCGTTGCCGGCGAGGGACCAAGTGCCGGCAACAGCCTGTTCGTCGACACGATCGCGCAGGACACCGCTGGCGGCCCAGTACTCCATGAGAGAGCGAGCCTCGGGGCGGGAGAGGCCGCAGAGGCGGAGGACACGTACAGAGTGGAGGGCAGCGGCGACGCGGTCGTCGAAGCCGCGGAAATAGGGTGGAGGGGTGAGGGAGGTGTTGGTGGCCGTGTCCGTCTGGTCCTGCTCGGCCAGGCGGCGGGCGAGGGCGAGATCGAGGGTCAGACAGGCGGGCGCGTTGCCGCGGGAGGTAGCAGCGATGACAGCACCGCCATGGGGCAGCAGTTCGGCGCCGGCAAGGAGGTCGACAAAGGCGCGGACGAGGGCGAGGTCGTGGGCGTGGACCTGCTCGAAAGCAGGGTCGCGGTAGCGACTGTAGCCCATGACGTGGGCGAGGCCATCGAGGGCGAAGAGGACGGGCGGGCGGGCGATCTCGGTCGGCTCCGTCGTCGTCAGCTCGGACCAGAGGGCCTGGAAGACGGGCCAGGCATGGTCGTTCTCACGGGCGGCGGCGACGAGCTGCAGCAGCGTGCTGCCAGCCGCGACCGGATTCTGGAGCCGGTCGTAGGCGCGGACGGTCTTGTGGCGGGCGAGCACAGGCCCGCTGGCAGCCTGGACGGCCTGCAGCAGCTGCAGCATGTAGGCCGGCTGGACGAAGCGGGGCGGCTGGCCGTCGAGGGGGTCGAGGGGGGCGTAGTCGGTGCTCGCCGAGGTGAGTTCATGGGCTGTGGTGTGTTAGAGGACAGAGGACGGAGGACGATGACGAAAACGGGAAACAGGTGGAAGACAGAGGAAGAACACACCCTCTGGAATGTGAAAGACCACCCAGTCGTTCATGAATCCGTGCGCCAGCGCCTGCAGCAGCAGGATGGACTTGCCGGCGATGCGATCCCCGTCGACCACGAGTCGGAGTGTCTGTCGGGCCGCGGCAGCCTGCTGCATCTGGGCGGCCACGGTGGCCGTCTCGGCACGGATCAGCACGCTTGGCCGCCGGAAGAGCGAGAAGCTCTGCGACGGCTTGAACGCGCCCACCGCCCGCAGCTGGTCGACCACGCCGTCGGGCAGCGCGAGCACGCGTCCGACGCTGTCGCGGTCGTGCAGCCTGCTGGCCGTCAGCTCCTCCAGGCCTGTCACCGCCAGCGCGTTGCCGTTGCTCAGCACAATCCGTCGTCGCAGCTGCTTGCGCTCGCCCGGTTCGGCCGTCTTGCCGCGCGGCGGCGCCTTTTTCTTCTTGCGCATCTGCACTTGCTTGTTTCCCCGCACGTGGGCCGCACCCTTGGGACCACCACAGGCCGCCGTCGTCGAGAGCGGTCGGACTGCCGACGAGGCCGCTGCTGCCCCCAGGCCAACACCCCTCCATCCCAACACCGGCTGCAGGCTCACCAGCCGCCGCGTGCCGCTTACTGCCGCCATCAATTGCTCGTTCCAGTCCCTGAGCCGTCTGCCGCTCTGTGTCTCGTCGTCTGCGCTGTCACTGTCTCCGGTACGCGTCCAGTCGTTGAGTCCCGGCGTCCTGACCTCGCGTGTTGGCCTCGACTTGACGGGGCAAAATCTCGTCTGCGCTCTAGAGGGAATTGATGAGTGGTGGGCCCACGTGACTTCTTCAGGCGGCTAACCACGGCAGAAAATCAAGTTCGATCAACGTCGTGTAGAATAGCTTCAAAGTACGAAGAACAGCACTGAATAAGACCCTAAAACAAAGCCCTCCTCTATTGCTTTAAAAAGCCCCTGTCTACCTTACCAGCTCCGCTCTACAGCACCGGGGCGATCGCCGCCTTTTAGCTGGCTTAACTTCATATAAAAGCATGCTTTGCAGCAAATTGTTGTATTTTACTAAGCTTTTTATATTATAATACGGGTTATTATAGTGCTATTATCGCTATAGCCACTGCCTTTTAGGCGGCCTACGTATCTTATACTGCTAGTGCTGCTTATACTAGAAAAAAGAAATAAAAGATAAAAGATAAAGGAAAAGAAAACAAAGGGAAAAACAGAAAAGTTCAAAGAGCGTGCGTAAAGAACGTGTAGAAAAACACCAAGAAAGAGTATGCGCTATAATGCCTGGTTCTCTTTGCCTTTGTCAACAGTTTCTGTGATCAGTCGTAACCCATTTCCTGTCGTCTGTTCCAATGTCTAGTCTTTCTTGTCCTCCTGTTCCCACCCCCCTTGTTCTCGGCTGCAATTTCGATGCATTGAGCTAAGCGGCCAAAAAGCTCAAACCCCATACGTGCTGCTGTCTTCGGGCCTTCCATGATCGTACCCATTATGTCGGACTTCGGCGGATTATCATGCTCAAAAATTGGCTCACCAGCGCCGCGCATATTTGTTAAAACAGCCTGCCGAAAGTGCCATCGGAACAGCTGGTCGGGAGGGCAAGCTGGATCATTTAGTAGGCGGCGGTCAAGCGTCTGACCGGAAAGTTGGTAGAAGTTTATGTCAAAAAAAAACGATCTTATAGCCATTCTAAATCAAGAGAGAATGGTAAATTAGCTCGAGAATTATTTTTGTACTCCAAAGCAGGTTGGTCTACTGTTTGTAATGACAAACTTACGTCTGGGTTGATTGAGATCAGGTATTGGTCGAACATTTCGTGTAGATCGGAGCGGGGAATAATGCCATTCTGCAGAGTTAATCATCCCTCCTCAGTGCGGGACAATCAAGATCCAGCGTCCGTAGTCGTTGGCAAGCCACTGCTCTGCATATGCGAGGGGGAAAATATGTGCAGCTTGGAATCCCGCCCACCGGTTTCTTCGTGCAGCTTGATTCTCGATCTTTGAAATTACGCAGCGACCATCTCGCCTTTGCACTGCTTTAAGAAATACTCTCGTCAGTTCTCCTGATGTTATAGACGAGGCTCGTGTGTAAATCATTTCATTTGTGACCTGTTATAGTATTAATTAGTTTGTTAAACTTATGTAGAAGGAAAGCAAAATATCTTTAACGGTGTTCTTACATCGATAGAATCTGCGCTTACGGTGTAGTCCCCTGACTCGAGGGGTTCACTATTGTCTAATATTTCTTCTGCATTGGGATTCTGAACTACTATATCGCCGGTGGTGATTAATAGAATGTCGAGAAACTGGAGCAGGTCCCTGTTGGTTAGGGCCTCGATCTCCTCCAGACCTCCGAGTGGGATTCGATCGTCAGTGTCATTGAGGTCCCATATGAAAAGGTCTCGACCTAAGCTTCGATTGCGTGACGGCATCGAACTGCTTGGAGAGAAAGGAACTTCTGCCGCAGAGCAAAAGCTTTGATGGGAAGGGGTAAAAGTAGATTTGCGGGGGAAATGTGGGGTTATGGCACGACAAGGGTAGAAGCTGTTGTGGGACACGGTTCTGCTTATATAGGGTAAAATTTCGACCGGGGCCTGGTGAGGGCAATCCATGCGTAATACAACAACTGAAGAAGAAGAGATCGATATTTAACCCGAAATACTAGATGACATTCAAGCCATTGAAAAAGGTCCTCTGGAAAAGTCAGCATAACTGATGTTAAGAGATCAGTTGGTCTTGGCATACTTGTTCAATCGGCCACGTCGGCTAGCTATATTCTGCCATGGCGACCAAAGAGACTCTGCCTGCAACACATGCGGCGCTGAAGGTCGACGGTCCTAACAAGATGTACCTGTGATTTCCTGGTCTAGGAGGAGATGTAGTTGTTCATAATGCCCAGTAGGAAAGGTGATAATAAGCAGCTTATGCTCAGCAAGAAATACAATGCGCGTCTTTGATTTGCGATTTTGTAGTGCTTTGTCAATGCTAGGAAAGTTTTTTGGCGCTACAGATGCTACTATAACCGAGTCGATTGTTCAATCTGTGATCGCTTTTAGATAGGCAAGGAGGGCCGGCATAGTCGAATACTGTACATCTGCCTAGGGCAGGCTGTCAACTATATCGAGGCGAAGGTTCGTCGGCATTTTTGCTATAGTGCCTGATGTTTGCTCGCTAGTCTAGGGACTTGCAGTGAATAGAGATATGCTTGCGAGTGTGAGGCTGAAACTTAGTCGCTATAGTGACTTTGTGGTGAGAAAGGAGAATAAGGAGAAGAAGAGGGCAAAGGTAAAGAGGAAGAAGTAATAAATAATATTGTTCTTACTAATGAGACTAGTTGGGAATTGCTACACACACGGTCGCACGTAAGTTACAGATGGGAATACTAAGATCGTGCAAAATAGATTCGAAGTACGGAATAAAATAACAAAAATCACTGAATAAGAACAGAAAAGACTGGCAAATACTACTCCGTATACAGAATCAGTTACAACGCTAATATGCCTTCTTTATTATAATAAGGATTATTGCTTAATTGTACGCTACCTTACTATCCTAAAGTGGCAGGCTAGCGGCCTTTTAGTAGGCAAAGCTTGCTTAAAGGACGCCCTATAGCAAGCCGTTATACAAAGCCTACCATGCTACCATATATATTGTAGTATACTCCGTACAGAGTACAGCACGCAGGTTGCCGCTAGTGCTGCTGCTGGACCACTTGCACCACTTACGATTTGTATTCTGCCGTCTGTACGGAGTATCTGCTGAAATAAGTCACGTGCGCCCGTGTGTCTAGCAACTCCCGACTAGTTGGTTGTATTACTAAAGGAGAGTACAGAGGTCCCTCCTAAAAGAAAAAGCTTACCGCTTTTGCCCGATTAATGCCGGCAGAATCGTATTACCCCCTTTTTCTGCCCCTAATGCGCTAAAGACATCGTTTTTTACTCTGTATTGATTTCGGGCGGAGGTCAGGTGACCTCCAGAAATCCACACTCTGTATCCGTATCTTACTTTGTATTGTCAACAGCTAAAATAGAATCCAGAACAGCACTCAAAACTCCCCCAAAGCACAAACAAGCAGCCGTACGCCCAAACATCCGATGCATGCATGGGTATCCCATCCGGGTGCCCTCCCAAACCACCGTCTTTTCTCCCATCCTTTCGTCCACGTCCAACCTCCACCTAGTGCTCCTCCCGATCCATTCCATCGTGGCGCCGCTGGCCGCCGGCAGCCGAGCGGCCGGTCTTCTTGCGCTTGCCGTTCTGCTCGATAAACGTGCGCATCTCGACATGGGCGTGGCGCTGGGCCTCCTCGACGCGCGGATTGAACATCATCAGCTCCTCGCGGTCGATGGGAAAGGGCAGGATCTTGCGCTCCATCCCGATGGCCTTCTCGACGGCGAGAAAGTGGGTGTGGTCATACTGCGTGACCAGGTTGACGGCGTGGCCGGACTTGCCGGCGCGCGCCGTCCGGCCGACTCGGTGCACGTACGTCTTACTGTCCTGCGGCACGTCGTAGTTGATCACGATGCCAATGTGCGGGATGTCGAGCCCGCGTGCCGCCACGTCCGTCGCGATCAGCATCTCACGGCTGCCCGACTTGATCTTGTTGAGCGCGCTGAGCCGCTGCGACTGGCTGAGCCGGGCGTGCAGCGGCACCGCGCCGAACCCGAGCGCCCGCAGCAGGATCGCCAACCGCTGCGTCTCGTAGATGGTGCGCGTGAACACCATGATCGACTGTCCGTAGAACTCGTTGACGAGATAGACGAGACAGACGTCCTTGCGCGTCGTCGGCGTCACGATCACGCTCTGCTTTAGCGTCGACACCGTCTGGTGTGCACTCGACGCCACGTTGACGCGCACCGGATCCCGCAGGCTCGCCCGCTGCAGGCTCTCCACCTGCGACGACATGGTGGCCGAAAAAAGCATCGTTCGGCGTTCCCGCGGCAGATGCCGCAAGATCTTCTCCAGGATCGGCCCAAAGTCCATGTCGAGCAGCCGGTCCGCCTCGTCGATCACCAGGTACTGCAGGTGCTTGAGCGAGAAGCCCTTGGTCTTCTCCAGGTGGTCCAGCAGTCGTCCCGGCGTTGCCACCACCACGTGCGGCTTCTTCGCCAGCGCAATCGACTGCGACACCATGTCCATCCCGCCCACCACCACCGCGCAGCGTAGCGAGATGGCCGCAAACGACTCAAATGTCTGCCCGATCTGCACCGCCAGCTCCCGTGTTGGCGACAGCACCAGCCCGAACAGCGGCCGCGGCCGATCCAGCAGCGCCTGCAGCATCGGTAGCGCAAACGCAATCGTCTTGCCGCTGCCCGTTTCCGCCGTGCCGATAATGTCCCGGTTCTTCAGTGCCACCGGGATTGCCGCCGCTTGGATCGGCGTCGGCGCCGTGTAGCCGAGCGTCTCACACACCTCGCATAGCGCATCGACGAGTCCCTGGTTCCTTGTCAGTTGTCTTTCTCGACTCGTTCTTCTTCTTTCAATCCTCGTCCCTCGTCCCTCGTCTTCTCTCATTTTCACTCCTCTTTCCAGTCATACTCACAAGCTCTTTGAACGTCTTTGGCGCCTCCTTCTCCCCCTGTTCTTCCCCCTGCTCTTCTCCCTGCTCCTCTTCCTCCTCTTCGTCCATTGAATCCTCAACCAAGTCTGGTGTCTCAGCCGGCTGCTCCATCCGCTGCTTCGTCCGCTGCTCTGTCACTTTCGCCACTGGCTTGGCCACCTTCACCTTCTCCTTTCCAGTCTTCTTCTTCTTCTGTACAGGCTCCATTATTGCTTGATGTCGCGATATAGGAAGAAAGTACGGCAAGAACGGAATGAAGGCTTGCTGGTTGTAATCTTCGAAAAAAAAAGATAATAAGCTGCGATTTTTCCTTATCGTATTATCGCCCACAAAAGTGGGGTATTTTGTAGATTTTCTGAGGTCAGGTGACCTCCTCCAGAAAGCACGTCGTGGGTAAGACTGGGTCCTGAGCTGCAAGCAGGTACGCAGTCTGGCCTTGGTAAACCAACCTGCTAGACCTACGAAAGGCCTTGGAGCTTACTACAAGACGTACAGTTGGTTTGGACGTATACAGCTCTCCGTGAGATGGCACTACGTTCAAGTTAGCACACGCCCATAAAGTGGGTCTTTCCAGAGCCGATAAGGTAATCAGACCCACATCTGCTTATCGAGAAAAAAAAGTTCAAGTCTTTTGGCCTGTTTCAACCACGTCGATACACTCGTCCGTCGACAACACACACACACGCACACACAGCCCCTCTGCCCCTCTCCGCACCTGCCCGCCAACACGATGCCGGGACCGATCGACGAGCAGGCCAGCACGGCCGTAGCAGCGCTGGCCGCGCGTCCGAAGCTGGCCGTGGCCGTGGAGAAGCCGACGCCCTACAGTTTTGACCTGGGCCTGCTGCTGGCCAACGACACGAACCCGGTGCGGATCGACCGGACGGCGTCGACGGCCACGGTAGAGGCGCAGCTGGCCGCGGTGGCGCGCGACGGCGCGCAGGCGCTGATCAACCAGCTGCTAACGACGTGTCGGGTCGAGCGGACGGCCAGCGACGGCGTGCTGCTCAGCCTGCCGCCGGTCACGACGGCGCTGCCGCGTGAGAAGCCGCTGCCGCAGCCGAAGCCGCCGACCCGCTGGGAACAGTTTGCCGCGCGCAAGGGCATCAAGCCCAAGACGCGCGAGCAGCGCCGCAACATCCAGTACGACGACAAGACCCAAACCTGGACGCCCAAATGGGGCTTTGGCGGCGCCAACAAGACCAAGGACGGCCAGGCCGACTGGCTCGTCGAGGTCAAGGACTGGCAGAAGGACGCCGATCACGCCGCCAAGGGCACCTCCGTCCGTGGCGACAGCCGCCGCGAGCGCAAGGAACACGTCCGCCGCAACGACCGCCGCATGCGCCGCAACGAGCTACACGCCGCCTCGGCCGCCGGGACCCGGTCAAAAAAGTAGAAGCCGGGCCGTTGTCAGGCCGAGGAGGTCATCATCTTTCATATGCTCGCTGCTGTTCTGGTCGGAAAAGGGCGCTTGGCGTTATCGGTCAACCTAAAACGTGATGGCATAGGCTCAACGAGCTGGAGACTTTTTTCTGCCTTCTGCTCAGCCATTGGCCATGTCGCGGATTTCCATAGTCTTTGATTCATTCTATAATCTATGTTGCAAAGCTGTCCTGTCCAAGTTTGTTTCACTGTGCACACACTTCAATCGAGAGTACACTTTGTCACTGTAGAAACGCTTTGCCCAGGTGCAAAAAAAATATTCATGAATCGCTAACATACTATCTTATAAGGCCGCCACATACCAATACCAGGAAGCAAGATCCAGGGGTATACCAAATCAATAATCGTAAAGAAAAGCACACGCTTCCAGACGCTTTCGCCAAAATTGGAAGGATTGCTGTCCACAGACAAACTTTAAGAGCAAAAGATCCACGCGGAAGGAACCGCCAAAATAGTCGCTGAGAAGACATGCTCGTCAAGGGGTATCACAACGTGGCGCCTAGAACAGAACAGAGCCATTTTTCGGAGCGTAGAACGTGATCCGTTTTCACGTTCGGCCGGAGGGAGGAGTCTATTGTATCCGATCAATCGTCTCAGAAGCCGAGAGGAGAGAGCGGCTTGATCGGTGACAGCGGCCGCATCTGTCCCCGTCCATCTCCTCGCATCTCTCCAGACTGCCCTGGCGGCGTTGCCGCCCGCTGACTATCAATCGTCAGTGTCGTCGAGATAGTCGAGGTCGACGCCACGCTGCCCGTCTCCATATTGGGCGGCCTCCTCAACGGGGGCTGGTCGACTTGGTCGAGCTGCCTGTCGCTGTCCGACGACGAGATCTGCCGCATGTCGGCCACCTGCTCCTGCGCCAACCCGTCGCTGCCTGGCGGAAGCTGCGACCGTGGCGTCGAGATGCCCATGGGTGGTGGCAGCCCGAAGATCCGGTACTCCTCCTCAATGTACCGCATCTCGTTTCGGCATCCCTGCCAGCAGTCTCGCCAGTCGCACACTAGGAACTTGAACGAAAACGCGTCAATCTTCATGCACGGCTGGAAGCAGATGCACAGATTCCGGTAGTCCATCTTGTTCTTGTCCGAATGTGCCAATAGCAGGCTCAGGTGGCAGGTGATGGCAAAGAGCAGGTAGTAGTTGAACGGTGACAGGTCCGACAGCTCGTCAATCAGCAGCTGGGGCACCCTCTCGGACCCGGCACATTGGCGTGCAACTCTCTCCTGTGCTGCCTTGGGAAACAGCTCGTCCGGCAGCTCGCGCAGCCAGGCCTTTAGCATCGAGCCGATAATGTTGATGTCGTACAGATCGTCCTGCGAAAGAAGATCCACGTCATGCTCTGCACAGCGTCACACGGTCAGCAGCTGAAGCCTTTCTGCCAGCAATGTCGGCCGTCTAGACACTAACGAACCTTGGTCGAACTTCCGCTGCCACTTCTTGATCTGCGGCCCGCTTCCAGGAACCCGGTAGAGGCCCTCCACGTCGGTCCCCTTGAAGTTGAGGTAGTCAATGGCCCTCCACGGGAAAGCAGGCATCCAGAACTCCGTCTTATCACGCGAATCCTCTAGCCGTTTCGAGATGCGAGTCATTCGTGTCTGCTCGACGAGCGGCCGGTTGATCACCCGGAGCACGTAGTGCTCATCGTCCACGACTGGCTCCCGCTCCGTCGTGCTCCCGCTCCGTGTGCTCTTACCGAAAAATCCCTTGCTGAAGATGTCTGCAGCTCGGCTGTTCTTCAATCCGCTGAAAAACGTGTAGCCGCCGGTTTCCCGCGAGGACGACGGCTGTGCCCGCACATGTTCACGCTCGCGGGTTTGATTTTGCTTGTTTTGATGGCCGTCCCGTGTGCTAGGAACATCGCGTGGACGCACCCGTTCTGCCGAGTGGTTGCGCGTCCTCGAGGCCTTAGCCTCCCTGTGGGACGGCTCGTGCGGCATCACGGCTGCCGGCTTCAGGGTGGCAGCAGGCTGATAGGCGCGCTCGGGCGGCTCGACCATTCGCATCGAAGCGTCGTCTTGCATAGATGAGGCCGGTGTATTGGTCGCCGTGGTCGTGTTGGAATGAATGATGTTGCCGTTCTTATCCCGGTTGGATCGTGTCCGCCCTAGACGCCCAAACGATTTCGGCTTCCCCTTTCGTGAGTTGGAAGAACTGATTTCGGCTTCGGTCGAAGAGGAGACAAGGGAGGCGTTCGAGCGTGTCGGAAGCTCAGCGCTGTTGGCCGCTTGCGTGGGCTCGGCATCTGTTTAGGCACAAAGCCGTGAGTGGAGGCTTCCCAGGAGTGCTGGACCTGCATGGTTAGGCTTACCTGAATGTTTTCCGGTCCTGCTTGAGGACGAGTCCCCACCTCTTGACGCAAGGTCGTCTCTTGGGTCGGGCATACAGCTATTACCGCTGCCACTACCGCTGCCACCCCCGCTGCCACTCCCACCACCGCTGCCGCCGCTGGCGGACACAAGTCTTTCCGTCGATCTAGACGATTTACCAAAGTGGAAGAAGAAATTGGACTTGGATGTCTTGTCCTCGTTTTGCCTGTGTCGACCGTGCCCGTAATGCTTTTGCTGATGTTGCTGTGGTGGCTGTGCTGGTTGCTGCAGCTGGGATGAGCTGGTGGAGGTCGAGAGAGAGGGATGGTGGCTGCTTTCGCTGTCGGCAAGCGGCTGGCTGATGAGCTCGGCGAGATGAACAGGCGGCTTTCCTGCCGGTACGGGGGTCTGGCTCAGCACCAGGCTGCCACTCCTATCATTGTAGCGTAATGGCGAATTGGGCGACCTGGGAGATCGAGAATGGATGGAGTATTCGGCTGGTGAGTCGATCTGAAGAGATGCGTCGGCAAGACTGCGGTCGCTCGCCATGAGCGCCGACTCAGCCAGAGCCAGCGGCTGCGGCGCCGTCTTGCGTACTGTGTTGCCGGCCTCGCGGCCGGTCTCGTTCCCTTTGCTGGACGGCATATGGCAGAGTGCAGCGTCTTTTCGGCTGTTGGATGATGCCGATTGCCGTCTCAGGTCACCAGTCAGTGCTAATGCGTACGTAGTCGAATGGCATGTATGCGAGAATGCAAAGGTGTAGCGAGTGCGAGTGCCTTTGGGAGAGAGGGGGGGGTAGAGAGGATCGAGGAGGAGACGGGGGCGGATTTAGGCCTGCGCCAGACAAAGCTGACACAATGAAGATGCGACCGGGTTTGGCGCGCGGGTGTAGGGGCAGAATGGGGGACGAGCACGCTGTAAATGAGACAGGCTGTAGGGGGG
>JANSMG010000116.1:0-28909 GCA_029299265.1 Leptographium wageneri | reverse complement strand
AGTAGTAGTAGTATTAGTGCTATTATAGCTAGTTTACTATATTAGTTAATAATTGTTTAGAAAAAGCTTTAAAGTATACTATTAATAAGGTAAGCAGCTATCTAGTTTAATACGCTATATAGTAGTGTAATTGTTGCTACTATGTATAGCTAAGAGATCTTAAAAGCTCTAAGTTTTATACTAAGCTAGTTAAGTTTGTATAAGAATTAGCGTAGCGTTACTTCTAGTCTATTTATCTAAGAGGGAGTTGTTACTGGCGTTTAAGGTTAGGAAACTAGTATACTAGTACTAGTGTACTAGTATTACTAATAGTATTAATAGCTTTTAGCCTATAATAAAGTTAACAAAGTAAGCAATAACATAGTAAGTAATAGTAATATAAAGAAATAGTAAGTAAGTAAGTAAGAATAACTAACTAACTAACTAATAAGTCTTTAATTACTTAAGTTATTTTCCTTATATGGATTATATTTTAATAAGCCTTATAGCTTATCCCTTAGTTTAAGTTATTAATATATATATGCTTAAGTTTTTACTTAAGATATATTAAGTAAAATAAACTAAGGAATAAGCTATATTATAGCTTATAAGTAGTATAACATGTATAAAGTAAAAGATTATAAAGTAAAGTAAAAAAAAAGATAAAAATATTATATAACTTACTAGTAAGTAAAAGAGTAATAATAAAACTAAAAGTATATTATTACTATTACCATTGCTATTACTGTTGCTGTTGCTATTGCTGTTGCTATTATTATTATTATAATAATAATAAAGAAAACGTAAAGTAAAGCAAGATAAAAGCTAGTATTTATATATCTTATATTATAATAGAAGCTTTTAAATTAATTACTATAAAAGCTTTTAGAATACTTACTTATTAATTATTCCTATAGTACTCTAGTGCTTAAGTACTACTAGTAATACTACTAGTATTTTTCCTAACCTTACTAGCGTTATAGTCTTTATCAGTAGTAGTGTTGCTAGTAGTAGTAATATGTTTGCTTACGTTTATATTTATATTTGCGTCTTTGCTTATAGTATTGTTTTTGGCAGCAGTAGTAGCTTTGTTAATATCTTACGCGTTAATAGTAAGAGGATAACTTAGATATAGTTCTTTATTCCTAGTTTCTTTACAACGGTTGTAGTTCTTATTCTGCTTTACATAGTGGGAGTAATTACTTTTAGGGCCTTATTAGTGCTAATAATGGTAGAGAGGTTAATGTGTCGTCTTGCTGTGGGTGCTGCTAGTGCCTTGTATGTCTTGCGTGCTTGTTTTAGCATTGTTGTTATTGCTGCAGCGCTAGTATAGCCGTTATTAATTCGTTATTAGATTCGTTGTTAGATAGCTTAAACGTAGCTATTATAAGAAGTTTTGCATTTAATAAGCGTATAACTATATAGGTTAGTATATAAGTATTATCTGTTTATTAAGCTATATTTAAGATAGTTAAGGCTAATAATTTTATAGCTTTTTTTATAATTAAGAATAGCACTTATATTAGTTTTCTAAGCTACTTACTAAAGTAAGTTAATAAATTAATACATAAGTTATTTAAGGGTTGCTTAACGGCTAAGGTTATACTGCGTATATTTTATAAGAAGCCTTATTAGAATTTATACTAATAGCTTTATACTTAGTTATAAGCTTATAGCTATAGCGCTAGTTAATAATTTACTTATAAAAGGCTGAAGATAAAAGTTATACTTGCTACTCTCTTTCCTTTTACTATTATAATAAGCTATAAAAGTTAAAGAGTATTAAAAGATAAAGAATTATAATGAGTATTACTAGTAGTATATAATTTATAGTAGAATAAAAAGTAAGATAAAAGGTATAAAAAGCTTAAAAGTAAGACTTTATCTTACTCTATTTAACTTTATTACTAGTAAGCGCTTAAAAAAATATATACGCTACAATAGCGGTTAAACGTAGCAGAACACTTAAGGGCACTCGGCAAGCTTTACTAAGCGCCCTTTTACTTATTCGCCAGTAGTCGCCGAATGCGGCCTAGCGCCCTTAGTAGGGCTCGGCGGTACTTTCTTTTGCTACTAGGCAAGACTTGCTAAGCGCCTTACTTTAGCCTTGCTAAGCCTTCGACAGCCTGTATATACTTTATTCTATAAGCTTGCCTAAATTATTACTAAATTGCTTTAGCATTTTGCCCTCTAGTTAATCTCTTTATAACTTTTTATAAAAATAAAGTTAAAGAATATAAGGGTTATATATAATGTACAGTTATAAAGGCTTTAGAGTAAGTTATACTATTATATTAAGACTTTAATTTAATAAACTATAAAAGACTATTAAGTAAAAGCTTACTATCTAATTCTTATATAAATAAGAAGTGCGTAATAGCGCAACCTTAAGAGAGTATAGTATAGTAAAGTATCTATGTATTATAATAGTTTGTTAAGTTTATCGCTTAGTAAGCAATAGGCTGCTAAACTAGTATATAAGGCACGTGCGTAAAATACTTTTATAGCTAATTATTAGTAAAACTATTATTATTATAATATTACTTATATTCTTACTATATTTAAAGGTAGTTATATAATTTATTAAAATATTAAACTTTATTTAAAGTATATTACTAAGCTAGTATATAAGCAATACTAATACTAGTATTTCTTTTTAGTACTTATATATTAGTTTTTTAATCTTAGTAATAAGTAAACGCTTAAGGTAAGTTATAACTTTTATCTTTATTAAGCTATTAGTATAAGATTTACTACTAATATAAAAAATCTTTAAAAGTTTTATTATACTATTAGTAGCTAAAGAAGATTTTATTTTAATACTTTAGTTTTATTTATTTAAGGTTTAAGTACTTTTTATAAAGAAAGTTAGTAACCTATTCTTAAAATACTTTCTTATTTTAAATTATACTATTTAACCTTATTTTCTATACTCTTTATTTTATAGCAATTATATTTAAAAGCTTTAGTAGCACTTATAAGATTTTTAAATAAATAAACGTACTTAAATACTTATAATTTATATCTTTTATACGTTAAATTTAATCTTTAATCTTAGCTATAAGAGATTTATAATTAAAGATTTTAACTATATAAGTAAGTATATAAGTATTATTTTTTTAAAGCGCTGTATTTAAAATAGTTAAAATAAATACTAGTAGTATTACTAGTAGTACTTATACTACTTTAGTATAACTAGTCTTAGTACTGATATTTTAAGTACTACTATATTACTAGTACTAGTACTAGTAGTACTTAAGTACTAGAGTATTATAGTAGTAATTAGTAAGTAGGTAATTTAAAAGCTTTTATTATAATATAAGATATATAAATACTAGCCTTTATCTTTCTTTACTTTACGTTTTCTTTACTACTATAATAATAATAATAATAATAATAACAATAATAGTAAGAGTAATAGCAATAGCAATAATAACAGCAACAGCAATAGTAACAGTAATAGTAATAGCAAAAGCAATAGCAATAGTAATAGTAATAATATACTTTTAGTTTTATTTTTATTCTTTTACTTACTAGTAAGTTATATAATATTTTTCTTCCTTCTTTTACTTTACTTTATAATCTTTTAATCTATATATACTATATTACTTATAAGCTATAATATAGCTTATTCCTTAGTCTATTTTACTTAATATATCTTAAGTAAAACTTAAGTATATATATATTAATAACTTAAATTAAAAGGTAAGCTAAGGCTTATTAATGCAAGGATTCGTCTAAAGAAAGAAGCTAAAGTTAAAAGAATAAAACTAGTTAAAAACCAAGCTAAGGAAAGTAACAGCTATTCTAAGAAAAAGAGAAAGGAAGGTATATATATCCCTTTCTTCCTAGCTTAACTAATCTCTAGCCGGCAAAGGTCTTAGCCGGCCTCGGCCTAATTTAAGGGTTAAATCAGGCTATAAATTGGGCTTGCTAGTACTAGCACCCCCTACTTACCCTAGTGAATAGGCTAGCAGCTATTTCGCAACATCTACACTCTAACCTACCCGCCTAATTAGCTTCCTATCTCTTCCCATATCGGTCCGTTAGGCCTAATAGTGGTACCATTCGAATCGGAGGGCTTATCTAATCAGAATAGTATAGCTGCCGAAGTGACTAGGCTTATAGCGGGCGAGATAAGAGGGTTAAGATTAAGGTAGCCTAAGATCTAGTGTCTACCTTAGGCTAACTTTATGTCTGAAAGGCTGAGAGTGGAGCCGAGGCTTATCCCGGGCTATAGCCTGTTATAATTAAATATAATCCTTATAAAGAAAATAACTTTAATAATTAAGAACTTATTAGTTAGTTAGTTAGTTATTTTTACTTACTTACTTTACTATATTATTACTTATTTTCTTAACTTTACTATAAGTTAAAAGCTATTAATACTATTAGTAATACTAGTATACTAGTTTTGTAACCTTATTAATAGCTAAGGTTGTACTATATATATTTTATAAAAAAGCTTTATTAAGATTTATATTAATAGCTATCATACTTAGTAATAAGCTTATTTCCTTATTCTATACCTTACTAGCTATTATTAAGCTTATAGCTATAGTACTAGTTTGTAAGTTACTTATAGTAAGCCTTAGTATAAAGGTTGTATATACACCTTTTTTTTACTACTATAATAAACTATAAAACTTAAAAAGTATTAAAAAATAAAGAATTATAGTAAGTATTACTAAAAGTATATAATTTATAATAAAATAAAAGGTAGAATAAAAAATATAAAAAGCTTAAAAGTAAGACTTTATAATACTTCTTTTAAATTCATTACTAGTAAGCGCTTATAATATATATATATTCTATAATAATAGTCTAGCGTAGAAAAACGCTTAAGGGCGCTTAGTAAAGCTTATTAAGCGCTACTTTGCTTATATGCCGTTAGTTGTTAAATGTAGCCTAGCGTTATAGTAAGGCTTAGCGGTACTTTCTTTTACTACTAAGCAAGACTTACTATACGCCTTACTTTAGCCTTGCTAAGCCTTGCGTAGCTTGTATATACTTTATTTTATAGGCTTACGTAAATTATTACTAAATTACTTTAGCATTTTACACTTTAGTTAATATTTTTATAAAAGTATACTAATAGCTTATATAACGTTTATTAGCTAGAATTAATAATATAAAAAGATACTAACTATTAACTAAAATAGCTTTAATTGCTATTATAAACTATTTATTTTTTACTATTCTTAAGTATTATATTCTTTTTTACTTAGTAATAACTAGCTAATCTTTATTCTTTTTGACGTAAAACCTAGTTTTATTTATATTTTATATATTATATAAAACAATACCTTTGTTTACAATAACCTTTTATAGCTTCTTAAAGTACTTCTTTATAATAAGGATACTCTTTTTACTCTAACGGTTTATAGTTAAAGTTTATTAGCGCATTAGTTAGTATTTATAACCCTATATAAAGCAAGTAGTCTAGTACTCTTTAATAAGCTTATAATTATTACTAAGGCGCTTATAAAGAATTATATTAGCAGCCTTTATAATAAACTTATACTATAGTATAAGGTTTACTACCTTTAGTTTATTAATATATATATATATAGCCGCCTCTTCCAGCTATAATAAACGTATGTATATAACAAGGCGCCCTTTTACTCCTAAACCGCTATAAAGGCGCCTAGTTATAAGGGTCTAGCCTAATAAGAAAAGTTACTTTCAAGTAAATTAAACTAGTTAAAAACTAAGCTAAAAAAGAAGAAAGATATTTACATAAGCAGGCCTACTTCCTTTCTTCTTAAGTAGCTCCTTCCCTCTCTTTATAATCTATAAGGTCCCTTCTAACTAGCTCTTGCTTCCTGCCCGTATAAGTTACTAGCGAGCATAGAGTAGAGTAGTCTATAGCCGAAAGGTAGAGGCTTAAGGGGGGGTAGGTGCCCCTTAGTTCCTATGCTAATCAAGATATCCTATTATAGTCTCTTGCAGGATGCGTAGCAGGTCACGTGGCACGGCCAAACTAGTTATTCTAGGCCAAGAGCAGAGCCGAGGAATTATATCGGGCTATAGCCCGTCACACTAGTAAGCTAAAGGTGCAGAACGTTAAATTCTCGCGGAACCGTAGCAACTAGTGTATTTAGGTTTGCTTCTTTAAATTAAATAGCCTCTGATAATCGCTCCTTTATATTGTCTTTGTCTATATCTTTTTTTTTGCGAATTCGTAGTAATGTTTTAAAGTTATTTCGCAAGAAAAAGTGTTTATTAAGGTAGTCTATTTATTAGGGTAGCTAGCAGCGCGTTAAAAAACTCGCGCCCTAGGTAGAGCAGTGCACAAGTAGTAAGTAGTAAGAGTACAGAGTAAGTAAGACTATAGGGATTTAGGCCACCCCCCTATTTAGGCTACCTAGTTTATCTTAATACACAATACTATTTACAAACTTTAACACGTTGTACGTTTACTAAAATTACTCTAATTACCTTCTTTTTTGCTAACAGTATTTATTAGACTATTATGCGCTAGTATACTAAAAAAGAAATTGCTAACGCGCTTAAATTGCTTAATAATAGCGTATCTCTTTAAAAAGTAGTCTTAAATTATAGTATACTATAATTAACGCTTTAGAATTAATTACTTAGCTACTAAAATTACTATAATGCTTATTAAGATTAGTAAAAGCTTTTTAAAGTTTAAAAAGAGTACTTAATATATTAAGATTTACGTTTAAAGCTAAAATTAAAGTGCCTTTTATTTACTTTTAAGTTAAAGCTATAGCTTAAGCTATAATACTTAGTAATAAAGATATAAGACTACTTAGGAAATACTAGCTATATGCTTTTTTAAAGCAAAATCTTATAATTTAAGTTTAAAAGAGTAATTTTTTTAGTTTTAAGTATTTAAATAAAGCTATAACTAATATAATTAATATATAGTTTTACTAGCTTTTAGTTTTTATTATAGTATTAATAAAACTATATAATAAATAAAATATAAATAAAACTATGCTAGCTTAAAGTAAAAAAGACTTTTAATAAGTGCTTAAAAGATAAAATATAGCTATAATTTAGAAGAAAAACGTTAGTTATTAATTATAAACTTTATATATAAAGTATATCTTTATTAGTAGTTTTAGTATTTTCTTTTTAATTTTTTTAAGGGTAAAAAAGTACAGTAGTAATACTTTAGTTTTAAATTAAATTAATATAAAGATTAGTAATTTATAGCTATTAATAAAAGCTAAAGTATAAATAAAATAAAGTTAAAATAGTTAAAAAGTTTTTTATTTTATAAATAGCTTTAAATATTTTTTTAATATAATATTATTAGTAGTAAATAGCTATAAAAGTTATAAAATAAATAAATTTATAACTTTATACTTTTAATATAATATTTGCTTAATTTATTTACTTTTTTATATATCTTATATTTTTTAACTACTTAATTTAGTAATCTTTTTTATTAAAAAATAAGTATTAAAAATAAGCTAGCTTAGTAAAAGATAGTAATATAAGAATAATTATTAATAAGTAAGCGCTTTTATAAGCTTATAAACTAGCTTAAATAAAGTACTTTTTATAAAAAACATCTAAAGTAAGTAGTATATTACTAGTTTATAGCTAACTAATAAGCTTTACTTATTAATAAGCTCTTTTATTTTATTAAATCCTAATAACTAAGTATTTATACTAAATACTTCTAATATTATTAAAATTAGTAAAACTATAGCTTTAAAAAATACTACTTTTTAAGCTATTATAATTATATAAACTACTTTTAAAAAAAGAAATAATTTAACTAGCTAACTAACTAAATATTAGCAGTTATATTCTATATTATCTTCAAGGCAGCTTTTATTTTAAAAGCTTTATAAAGCATTTAACAAAAAGGTAGTTAAAAGCACTCTATTTAAGCAAAAAATAAAAGTATTAAAGGCAACGATTAAAAGCCTACAGCCTTAAAAAAGAAAGGCTATAGTTATAAGCCTAAATTTAAAATTCACTACAATTAAGAATATACAAAATAGCTAGGCTGCCGTAAGAAGAGAAGTAATTAAAGTGGGCGATAGCTTTAAAGGAGAGCTTTCAAATGATATATAATTTGCATGATTTGGTTAGGTATTTCAATTGCTATAATTGTTTTTTTTTTGATGCTATTAAATTATCACGATTTTTGGGTGGCCCAAATGGGGGGGTGGCCTAAATCCCTATGGTCCCACTTACTCTATAGGTCAAAGCAGCAAGGGATCCTAAGTAGAAAATATACGCTAAGACACGAATTTAACACGCCTAATCGACGTACGAAAGCGACAGCACAGTTCCACGAAAAAGGTCGAGATTACTACAATGCTTCGTAGATAAGTGTTTCGGCACTACACGACTGCCCTAAGAAATGTAGATACATTTTCGGCAAGAGCCGGGACAGAGCCCAGATTCCGAAAGTCTTCGCCTAGAACTTGTATAAATTATGCCCTCACCCCGCTTTCGAACTCTATCGAAAACGATCTCAATCGTGTTGAAGAAATGTAAGGGTCTGTCAAAGTTTGTGCATATACGACGTGCGGCACTTTCAAGTGCCGTACCTTTATATACATGCTAGATTACTAATCCACTTTAGTGTACTGCGCCTACAAGGTCATATAATGCTCGATCAAAAGAGCTTAAGTTTCAGACCCCGTATCCCTCACCAAAACTGCTCTGTATCGAACCTTTCCTTCTCGGAGCTCTGTCATGGCAGTTTCAATCCCGTCTTCCGTGAAAGGGTACTTCATTACAGTAGCGGAGATTTTGTGTTGAGCTGCAAACTCCAAAAGTTCACGAAGGTTTTGCCGAGATGCAACCAGCGCACCCTGAAGGCGAACGCCTTTCATGTTCATGGCAAGAATTGGCATCGGTGGGGTTTTGAATGTCACCGATATGGGGAAGATAATGCTGTTTGTGTCCATGATCTTCACGTAACTGACAGGGTTGTTAGCGTTATACAGGCCACGTGTCTTTGATGTTGACTTACGCGGCATAGTCAATATCCGAGGTGCCGCAGAGAAGAAGATGCTTCAAGGGTTTGATATCCTCCATTCCCTCAGACGAGCTGACAACATAGAACTCATGTGCCCCAAGCTCCATGGCATCTTGTCTCTTGTCCTCGGTGCGAGAAAGAACGACAACCTGGCAGCCAATGGCCGCGGCCAGCTTGATGGCGAGGTGACCCAGTCCACCGAGACCCATCACACCAACACGATCGCCCGGCTTGGCACCGTATTGCTGGAGGCAGTTCCAAACTGTGGAGCCGGCACACATCATGGGCGCGGCATCCTCGGAACTGTAGCCGTCGGGAATGCGAAAGACACAGCTCTCATCCCAGATAGTACCGTAGGCAAATGTACCGATATCGTAGTCGCTCGTGCCGTAAAAACGAACAGATCTGCAGAATTGGTCCCAGCCTACGGAAAACAGTCAGAACACCCATTGCCACCTGCATCGGCTCTGTAGCTTCAATTTTAGGTTTACCTGTGCAGCAGTTGTCGCATAAGCCGCACACCTTGCGGAAATATCCAAATCCGACACGGTCTCCGACTTTGACGGACGTGACACTGTCGCCAATCTGCTTCACAATCCCGACACCCTCGTGTCCTAGGACCATCTCCGAATGCAGGTAGAGCTCATCTGTCCCGCAAATGCCGGAGTGGGTGATCTCAATGTGAACTTCGCTATGCCGTAGAGGACGGGTCGTTTTGTCGGCAACAACTTTTCCCTCCTTCGAAGCGCGGAAAACGTCAAATGTGATGCTCATGTTGAGATGTGGTGGTGATGATTTGCTATAATGGGAATTGCGAATTGCTATGCACGCACAAGGTGAAGGTCATCTTTCCGGTAGAACTGCGGCTTGTGTCTGACTTTTGTAGATCTCCATGTATTCTCGCACCTGGGACGACAACGTCACGAGAACGGGAGCTCTGTAGAGAATCAGCGTTATGTCGACTTGTGATGAATAATCGAGTACGACATCGGACCAGGCTCGATCTAGATGAATAATCCGATACTACGCAGAAATCGCCACTCGGGATGAATAATCAGATACGGAGTACTACTACATATGTAAAAGGAAAATGGACATACGAGTAAAGTACTCTGTACTCGTAATATGTATAAGTTGGCGTGAGTTGTGCAAAGGAATAATGCCGAAATAGAAAAAGTGGCGTCGACTTTGAGGGATACATAGTAGCGGGTCGAAGCGACTTGAAACCGACCAACTTTTTGTCAAATTGTGGTTATTAGTGGGCTCACTTTTTACTTCTCTAAATCATTCCATGATGTTCTTTTTTCTTCTTTCGGGAGCGGCTGGCGAAAGTGGTGGCACAAAAGTACCGCATCTTTCATTCTCCATTTTAGGGTCACATTAGGGAAAGCAAGCGTATTACGCGCAAGCGAGCAGTGTACGTACTTTGTACGGATCGTATTATAATCTTTGCTGTCTGCCGGCGGAGACTTCAGGGGACTAGGGGAGTTTTGATGGTTTAGCGTTTCATCGATACTACTCTGATCTAAAATTTCCAAGCGCCCAGGCCTAAACAAGCCAAAGCTACGAGATACAGACTTGCGGTGATCAGTCCTCTCAGATAGGTACCCGCAATGTTTTTGGAGATGAACACGACCAGTCTTATGGAAACCAGTCGGACAACCACCGCCCCCATAAATGTGTAAAAGCCCAAAAGATCGAAACCGCTCAACGAGAAGTGCTTAAAGAACCAGTTGCGAATCAAAGACAAGAAATAAACAGACTGAAGGGAGGAGGAATCTATTGTAAAGACAAATGAGTCCATAAAACGGGGACCCCGTATCCAGGATATAAACCGTCTAGCAAACGTTTTTGGTACCGAAACCCTCTTTCTGATTTGATTGGTTTGAGATACCACGAGCCTTCTCAAGAGGTCAGGGTTGGATACTAGTAATGGAGACGCACTCTCATCTGCTTCGGCACCAGCTGGTTTCAGCTCTTTCGATAATCCCACCCAGGGATCGGTGTAGTTCATAAAACGAGAGTAGAACCCAGGATCCAAAGGCTGTATGGTCAGACATTGAGCCCCTTTAGTATCTCTTTCAGGACTTGCTGGCTGGACAAGGAAGACGGAATTGTTCGAAATGGATTTTGACGGAACGTATGTCAGATTTACATGTTCAGGATAAGAGTTGACGCAAGCCTCCACGTATTTCATGAAAACTGATTCAAAATTCCTACAGAACAAAGTCAGCGTGATTTTCTTTCAGATAGAGGCTGAAAGAAAGAGTTGCCGGTACATTTCTGTCCTGCTTGCATGACGGGGGATGCTTCCAGCTCGGATTTTGGGCTTATCCATCATTCTCATCAGTCGAAGCCAGTTCTGAAGTCTAAGGGCTTCATAAAGAATCCGAGGTGTAGCCAAAAGTCCAGGCCAAGTCCAGCAAAGAAAAAGCCTTATCATCTCTTTCCAGGTGGCCTTCATCGGATCAATGGGTTCTCCTTGACACGAAATTCTCGTCACAAGCCTAGGGTCTCCTGAGGGCCCAGTGGCCGTAGTTATTGAGATTGATGTGGTAGGTGACCACGAGCTTCTTTGCAAGGGGTCTTTGAACCGTGCCGTAATCGAACCTTCCACCTTGTCAAATGGAGTGGCAAAAAGAATTTTCGGAAAGGAGTTTTTATATGCTGTGGTCGTTGGCGATGACGATAGAAATATCGTGCTCGATGCGCGATCGATTATGCCTTCTTCGCTGATAGGCCGAGCCGCGGAAATCTTCTCGACGGGGTATAGAAAGTTTCTTTTCTCGCCAAAAGAGTTGTTGATTTCTGTGATGACTGCAGTCAACTCTCGGTCGGGCGAGTATAGATACCACCATGAAACCACGCTACGAGACCACCACATAAACTTGGGAGCACTTAGAAGGTAAGCATACGGCCACTGTCCTGGGTCCTCGTTCTGTATTTATGTTAGCAAATCATTGGAATATATTTGATGGAACTGCCTTTTCATACATGTTCTTTTAGAAACCGATGAAGCTTTTCCTGTAGTCCCAAGTGATTATCTCCAAGATGTAGATAGCGCTGAGTATCGAAGCTGAACCATGCACTGAACCAGGAACAAATAGATTTCCAAGTTGGAAAGGCGTCGGAGCACTCAGGGGTTTCCGCAAGGCATTGCTCGTCCACCGAGAGCAAGTCCCCAATTCGGCCACGAAGTCCAACAGGTATACCAACGAACAAGATACGATGCTTAAATTGATTCTTGATAGGCGAAACCCGTGTGTGGGTCATCGTAGCCGTAAAAAAGAGAGGGCGACCCAGGACAGTTTGCTTGCTGTCTGGCAGGCAAGTAAGTGTACGAGGTTTCATCAAAACACGGATAGCAAGTACTAGAAATAAAAAGACCGAGGCTGCAAGAGTAACGATGATGATGCCGGCAACTAACTTGACCCATATTGTAAAAGTCCACGAGCTTAGCGACAGGCATAGGCTTAGCAAGCCCAGCTCGCGTAAAATTGAGGCACCGGATGCAAAATACATTTTTGACAGGAATTGAAGCGGGTAGCATGAGAAAGTAGAAAGCGTACGGGCACCGCCAAATTTCTTTGAATTACGAAGCGTCATTAATGGTCTCGTGGGAGCCGTATCCCTTGCAAGAGCGAGACATAGCATTAGTGGTGATTGTAAAACAGAGCAAAGATTACGATTACCCCCTCAAATGTCAGACACTCAAACGAACGGCTGACGCGAAAAAGCTTAGACGACTAGCCTTGTCAAAAGCAGTGTGAAGCGACATGAGACACGTTGTGTTAGAGATTGCATTCGCGATATGAGTGGTGTGGCACATGTATGCCTGGAGAACTGCTGACCGGACGCGGTATTAGTCAATTGGTGGCCAAAAGAGACGCTGTACTCCGAATGGATCAGCTCATGCATGCTAAGGAAAGCGGGAGGCTGGCTGGATTGCCCTCGGCTCAGCCCAGAACGCAAGATTGGGGCGCAAAGATTTAGCGTTGCAACAGCGGGAACAAAACTAGTGCTTATGCCAAAGTTAGGCTGAATTGTAGTTTTAGTTATCGGGAAAGCTACAAATTTCATAAACCAACTAAAAAGTGCATGGTCCCGGGAGGGATCCTAAGACCGACAATCCAATAGTGTTTCCCATCACATCACTTCAAATCACGCAGCTCGCCACATCACATCTTGTCTTATCACCCGCCTATTTGTCACAGTACCGCAGGCTCATATTCCCAGTCACGCAGAACTCTCCAATGCGTCGTCAGCCACAGCTGCAAGGTGTCCCACGGGTAAACGAACCAATTCTTGCCGCTCTGCTTGTCGATAAGGTACTGCAGGGCATGATGGTCAGATTGCTCGTTACATCCGTCTTCAGGTTTGGGGCGCTAATCTGGACTTACGCTAGAACAAGAACTGTCGTGAACCGTTTCACTAAGGGCCAAATGGAGAGCCTTGGTGTAAGCCTGTTCGCTGGTGTGCATGACCTGTACACACGATGCTCGCTGTTCGAGAACTGGCCTAATGACGGCGGCAATCAAGTCCACAAAGCTAACTCACGACACGTCAGTGCTGCTAGTTATTGATTGTGACAGCTGTAATGGTTGCAACCTTTCGATAGAGAGCAAAGCTGAGGTATGCAGTCGGCCGGAGTTGGGTCCCAAAACGTAAAAGAAGTTGGGGAAGTCGTGCATGGCGACAGACTTAAAAGTTGCCTTGCAGCCGTATTCTTGCCAGTGCTGATCCCGAGTCTTTCCGTTTCGTCCTTGCACGTGTACGTTGTACTGTGTCAGGGAGAAGCCCGTGGCAAGGATCTGCAGCAGTCAGCAGTAGCAATGCTTCTAAAAGCTATTTCTAACTCACAATAATATCGGCCCGAACTTCCTCTCCCGAATTTGTAACAAGGGAGTGCTCTTTCACTTTGACAATACGCTCATCTGTCAGACGGACGTCATGTCTGTTGAGTGTGTCCACATAGCCTTGGTCAAACACGCGTCTCTGAAACTGGCGTCAGCAGTGATGATAATGCCAGTTGATTTTGAGGCAACACGTATGCACACCTTGCATCCAAACTCGAACGTCGGAGTCAAAAGCTTCCAATATTTTCCTAACAAGGTTAGTTGTATATATTACTAGTTTGAGTAGCGATAAGCGAGGTTCTAGGTCTAGGCATACCAGGCGCTTTACTCTGCAAGTACTCGGTGCTTAGTTTTCGTGCTTGTACCCGTTTCCGATGGCCCACTTCGGTCGTCCGGAAATAAAAGAAGGTGACTTCCATGTAGACGAAAGTCAGAATCCTGACGAGGAATAAAAGTCCGGGAATAAATCGGAAGGCGAGCTTCAGGTGTAGAGATATGCCATAATTGGTGCTTGGGACGATGTGGTGTGGAGTCTACCACGAGATGTATCCTGTTAATTTTCGTGTATGCTCAATTCTCGACTCTTGCAATTGCTGCCTTACCCTCATAAATTGTGTCAGTCGCCTAGGCTTTCCCGCAATAGCCGGAATGAGTTGTGTGGCCGAGGCTGAAAAGTCAGCTGCCCATGTCCTCGATTGGCACATCCACGCCAGAAGTGACTAGCCTCAATTTCCGATGACTGCAACGTTCTTGTTTTGCAGCTCGATATTCCAGTCCCACTTTGCCGTGTGCATGACTTGTCCTTGGAACGTATGCATATTCGGAAGAGAAGATTCGTTTGGGTTCACAAACCCACCAACGGCCGATATGAGAATGCAACACTCTCGGACGAAGGATCGGCCAGTCGTTAGATTTTCCAAAGAGACTAGCCATGTGCTAGTGTGCTCTTGCCAAGTCGCACCCTTCCATTCGGTTCGTCCGACTACGTGTTTGTCTACTCCGTAGTCCGATGCGACCTTTGAAATGTAGTTCAGAATCTCGGCTTGGCGCGGAAAGACTTGCGTAAAACCAGGGTTCGGGGTAAATGAAAGGCTGTAACAGACAGCAGGAATATCCACGCCGCATCTGGGATCTGCCCATAAGACTTTGTCAGATGTGATACGCAAGCAGCTAGCTAAAAAACTCACAAGTGTTTGTCCACCAAGCTCCCCCAATTCCGTCATTGCGATCATAAACACAGTAGTCATCGATGCCCAATGAGCGTTTGAGTTTGCAAGCCATGGCTAGACCGGAGAACCCGGCACCAATGATAATGGCTTTAAGTGGCGGCTGAGGCGGAAGAGACATGTTGGTTTTTTGAGACAATAAGCGGACTGAGTAAAGCCAGATTTTAGCTGCTATGCAAGAGACAACAGGCTCATTAACCCGGGCGGTTGAGGTTCGATTTATACTCCCTGATTTAGCCTTGGGAAAGCTGATAAAAAATTCGGCAATCGATAAACCGAAAAAACGAATAAAAGATAATTCTCGTGGTTAGATTCAAATCCTTTGTTCTGTGATCGTGATCACTTGTGCCCCCCCAGCCAAGCACGTCTGTTCCATGCTCCCTAGCAGCTGAGTTTTTCCGATTGACAAGCATGTACGGGCTTCTACGGATGTCATAGATATGGGTGTTGCATCGTTCTGGTCATCCGACTTTCCATTTTCTTCCTCATTGTGTCTATTTCTGTTGCGCAGGAAATCATACTTAGTCTAACGAAAAAACACGTCCTGACTGCCTTCAAGTTATATTTTACCATGTTCGTGGCCATTTTCATCATATCTTACATTCCAGTCATTATCGCATATCTGTTGCAAAGGATATGGAATTCCCTGAAGCTTCGCTCACTTCTACATACTCCTGGGGGACAGCCCGTGTACATGTCATGAGAAATCAGGTGGCATGCCTAGTCGGACTCCTTGGTTACGCATTCGTATTTGACAGTGCACGTACCATCCAGAGGCTCCCGATAGAACTGCAGACTTTTGAGAATCCTTGAAGCAATCTCTGACATATCATTGGCACCAGAACCGAGCAGCGAGAAGTAGATATGCTGCCTACCCCGTCGTTTATATGAACTTGTTTCGACTACGAATAATTCATGGAGACCAAGCACCGAGCAACGAGGACCCTGTACCGTTAAAAGTCGAAATACCCTAGGCACAATGCAATGCTGAGCACATATCACTTCTTTTCGAATATTTCTCATCTAATTTTTTAATCTATGGACGTGACGTGTAAGACATGAACGTGAACTATCCTCTACACAAAATCAAGGCCACCGTTTGCATTGACGGTGCTTCATGTGGGCCAGCGGCTAGCCTTCTTAGACAGGAAGGCGACGATCTGAGCAATGTCATCGGGGATGGCGAAGTGAGCCGCAGCTGGAGTATTCTTCGCCATGTCATCCACCTCGGCACGGAGGGCTGGTGTCGCGCAGCCACATGTCGGTAGCGACAGGGTCGAGATTGACGCAATTGATGGCGACGTTGTACTTCTGGTTCAGCTCCGTGGCCAAGACACGGGTGACGCCCTCGAGGGCAGCCTTGCTAGCCAAGCAAGCGGTCGTGGAGGCGCTGCCCATGCGAGCGAGCACGCTGGAAATGTTGACGATGCGCAGGGCCGTGCCAAAGTATGGGATGGCCTCCTTGATGAGGAAGACAGGAAAACGCAGGTTGCAGTCCATGAGTTTGTCCCACAGATCGTGGGCGAGGTCAGCCAGCAGGCTGTCGTCGCAGGTACCGGCATTGTTGATAATGATGTCAATGTGGCCCCAGCGCTTGACGGCAGCATCGACGATGCGCTTTGGCGAGTCGCAGTCGGCGCCGTCAGCCCGCACAGCAAAGGTATCGATGTCATGGTCGGCATGCAGCGTTGTAGCTAGAGCCTGCCTGCGTGCTCGAGGCATTGTAAGTCAGAAGAACGTTGGCGCCACGCTTGGCTAGCTGGAGCGCAATACCGGCGTCAAGGCCTCGAGATGCACTAGTGACGATGGCATTACGAGCGCCCAGGGATTTGGAAGCTATTGAGTTGACAGAGGAAAACGGGGGGTGAATGGGAGAACGAAGACGCGGAGGAGAACGGGCGGGGAGAGTGGGAGAAGGACAGAAGGGTGAAGTAGCGAATAGAAAGTGGTGCCGAGAACAGAAGACCAAGAGGAATACATCAAGAGCGACATGGGAGGGGCGTACGCGGTCGTTCCGTGTAATGGAAGAATACATGTACTGTGTGGCGCAGGGCGCTATCTAGTATGGGATCTCATGCACGTCGGCATATCTCGGAAGTAACCAACCATAACAATACACACAAGCTCACTGGGCACCCATAATTTGACACGACAAGACAAGGGAAAGACACAGGAAAGGCCTAAGATAGGGCGAACACACAAGGACAATCGGAGTGGCATCTAGCCACTATCTGTACCATACGGTACTCCGTACATCGTGCATGAGACGGGGGAAATGATACACCTTATATGAGCGAAATAAAACTGGCTACTTCATAAGTCAGGCAACAGCTAAGGCACGGGCCGCGTATAAGAGATGCTGTTGAATCAATCAGGCCGAAATGGGCTGGAAGTAACGTATTGTGGCTCAGGATGGGAAGATTCATGTACTCATGTACTCTGGGGCATGTAGTGCCCTAGATCCGCCTATTTAGTAAGGGTCTGTACACGTTGGCTTATCTCGGAAGTACGGAGCACGGAGTACCTAACCACACGATAGGCGAAAATTGGCATATTCAGGGAAGACGGCTAAAGTGGAAGCCTAGGCTGGAACAGTTAAAGGTAGTAATGTAAGCTGGCAAGTTAGGGCGGGAAGGCATCTGCAGGTTATCACAGGTTTAAAGGCCGTCGAAGCAATTTACATGGCCGGGGTGCAGATTAACTAGGAGGCGAGGGCACACTATAGAGGACTTGCGATGGTAATTGCTGTGCGTTTGGTTTTATGTTAATTGCCCTAAGACTATGTTAATATAAGACACCTCCCGAGTTATCTACTTCGTACGGTGTACAAAGTACCTTATGGTATCAGGCAGCTGCCGTGGAGATGGACCCGTGACTTACAAACTACAAGACATAAGTGACAAGGCTAACTAATGAGGGACGAGCCGTGGGCGACTATTGTGGCCATCTGATTGGCTGGTGTGGATCTGTCATCTTGTTTAGATAGCAAATTGTTAAGAGGAAGGAGACAGCGAGGCTTTATTCACGTCGGGTGGGTCCTTCCTTCGTCAAACATCTCCGCCGGTTCCTCTCTTTCACGACAACCAAGAGGACTGAAGTATGGCGCCGATGCAGAAGGGAAAACAGAAACAGAAGCGGCCGACGCGGCGGTCGATGACCTTTAGTGGATGCTTTACGTGTCGGGCACGCGGCGTCAAGTGCGACGAGCAGCGGCCGGCCTGCCAGCGCTGCGTAAAGGCCAAACGGATGTGTGCCGGCTACGGCGTACGGCTCATCTGGGAAGACCGCGATAAAAGAGCCGAGTCGGGCCTGCGGAGCGAGCGACGGCCGCTTCCGTGGGCCTATGGTCACGAAACTGGGGACCATACGGAGGTCCCTGCGCTCAGAGATGCGGACTTGGACGCCGTCATCGCAGCCCTGCCAGAGGATCGGGGCCATTATCCTCTGGATCCCTATGCTCACGCCCAGGCCCATCCACACCCCCACGCACGCTTGTTCACCGTCTTGATGGTCACGCCACCGGTACCCTCGCCTCTGCCGTTAGCCTCGCTGGACGATGTGCTCGCCGTCCACGACCTCGACTTTCACAATCTCGGCCATCTCAACGAGCTCGACGAGCTCGACGACATCTACAACATGCACGACACCCACCACTTCGGTAACCTGCACGGCCACGTCCCAAATGATCTTCACAGTATCTACAACCTGTCACTCGAACAGTGGTGGGTGACCACGCCGACATCGACATCCCAAGACGACCAGCGCCTGATTCCCAACGACAACACGGCCACACTCGAGCTCTGTCTGTCGCCTCGTCCGACCAAGGAAAGTCGTCTGCTGGACTACTGGATTGCCCACACGAGCAGCATCATGGTCTCGATCCCCCGGCGCGACAACCCGTTCCGCTCCATCTTCGTGCCCATGGCCCTCGTTGCGCAGAGCCAGCTTTTCCCTTCCGATGAGCACACGGCCCTGCTGCACGGCATCTACGCCATGGCCGCTTTCAACTGCGCCCAGCAGCAGTCCATCACCAACAGCGGCGCCTACAACAGCCTCGGCATGAGTCATCACCAGGTCAGCCTCGCCCATTTGCAGCGCAGCCTCAGCAGCCTCAGCCTTGGCTTCGACCATACCTCCAATCCCGAGGCAATTCTTGCCACTATCATACTCCTCATCACTACCAACTGCATCACCGGAAACTCGACTGCTTGGCGCTCGCACATCCGCCTCGGCCGCCAGTGGCTGCTCTCGTCCGTAAAGGCCCCTTGGCGCACCCAACACGCCGCCTGCACTCTCTACCAGATCTTCCTCATCCTCGAGGCTATCGGAACGTCGGCCAACATGTCTGGCCTGCTCGACACCGCTGATGGTTCCGATGGCGCCAGCCATGGTCACGACTACACCTACAACAGTATTTTTGGCCTCTCCTGTACCGCCCTCTACCACGACTACCAGCTCGACAGCCTTTACGGCATCACTCAGCCCATTTTCGAGGCCATCGTCCACATTGACCGGCTCGGCGCCCGCTCTGTCTCACCGTCCCAGCAGGAGCTCGAAAACCTGCGGGTCAAGATCTTGCTCAATGATCCGCGTGCTCTGCGCATCAGCGCACTCGACAACGCTGATGACACCGAGCATCGCTTCGTGCGCCATCACGCCTACGTCTTCTACTTCGCGTGCCGCATCCACTACGAGCGCGTGCTGTTTCGTGCCACTCCGCACGCTATCCAGAACCTCGTCCGCTGCGCTCTGGACCACCTTGAGGCCATCGCTAGCCTCGAGACAAACACGAACGTTGCTGGCCTCACATGGCCAGTGTTTGTCGTCGCCTGTGAGGCCGATGATCCTGTTTTGCAGAAACGGTTTGGCTGGTACTTTGACAAGGGTCAGAAGTACGGCATCTGGAGCATCTCTTCCGCCTATCTCGTCCTCTCCGAGGTCTGGAGGAGGCGGAGGAATCAGTCGAGAGAAGACCAAGCTAACGAGAGCTGGCAACAGGTAATGACAGACCTGGGCTTGGATTTACTGCTTACGTAATGATGCGTGGAAATGGGAAAATAGATATGTGGGAAAGAAGAGACGTTGGATGTACATGAATCACTTATTACGCAAACGGGGGTTACTGCTGGATAACAAAGATAGAACAGGAGAAACTTAAAACAGGGGGTCAACTTTGCGCTAGAGGTTTTTACAGGACTGTCACTGGATATATTGGATGAGAATATAAAGTTAGATAGATTTCTTTCAGAGAAAGAATATATGGAGCTTTCCGTGTCTCCTCCTCCTCCTATAGATGTCATTTTACTTCGTACAATCGTCCCGGCTTCAAGTTTAGTACATGTCCTCGTTCCCAGCGTACTCTGGGTACAATTTCCGCAGAGGATGGCCGCCCTCTACCCAACCAAGGAAAGGGGCGCTGAGATCATAACCGATCAGCTTCAGCATGTTCATGTCCTCTGCGTACAGTGTCTTGAGCTTCTCGCGGCTGTTGTTTATGTACTGGTTCTCCTCCTAGAGCAGCAATTAGACGACAATAGGCAGAATCGGGCGAAATGCAGCAGACATCGAGAAAGAGTACGAACCTGGCGCAGAAAGCCCTTGGTCATGAAGCAGCTGTAAACCAGGCGCTCTTCGTCTGTGGTCGTGTTGGCCGAACCGCCGTGCAGACAGGACGCCAGCATGATGAAGCCGTCGCCGGGGTTGAGCTCGGCAAAGACGGCCTGGCTCTCCTGCGGCCGCCGGTCGGTGTCCCAAAGATGCGAGCCAGGGATGAAGCGAGTGGCGCCGTTCTGCTTGGTCGTCTTCTTGGCGCCGACAAAGAAGCCGATGCCGGTGTCCTGGCCGATCTTGTAGTCCTTGGGCTCCATGCTGTGGGTGACATTGTGGTGGATCATGTCGTCACGGTGTAAGCCTTGGGCACGGGCACCGGGGCCGATGGAGAAGATGATGGTGTTGTTGAGCTGTGGTGTAGACACGCTGGTGATCTGCTCGTCGCCCAGCCAGCTGCGGTGGCTGCTGGAGAGCAGAGTCTTGCAGACCTCCTGATACAGCTTGTTGCGCACGATGCTGTTCATGAACACGGCCGACTTCTCGGCCAGCCCATTGACCCGGCGGGTCTCCTTGGGGAAGAACTCGCCATTCCACTCCGTGTCGGCATCGAGAAAGGGCCGAGTGTCTTTCTCGATGGCAGCCAGGTCCTCAGCCGTGACGGCATTTTTGATCACGACACCGCCAGCCATGATCATGCCCTGGATAACCTCGTCAACCGTAGCCGTGGCATTGTCAAACACAGGCACCTCCGGCACGGCTGACAGCTCAGGCTCGGCTGTGATGGTGAGAGCCTGGACAGGAGCAACAATGGTCTGGGACATGACTGGACAGAGATGCGAAGTTTGATGAAAATAGTAAAAAAGGCTGGGTGAATATCAGAACTCAAGGATCGAATGCGTTTCGGTATGGTCCATCTCCTCCACAAGGAGCCGCGGGCTCCCAGATTATAAGACCGCAGCGGCAATGATACCGTCCCCGTAGTGGAGCAGGAGACTGCGAGTATCAGCCCCGCAAAGTCGGCGGGGTGCGGAACCTGGCTTAGTGTCAGCTGAATTCGCAACAGCTGGCTAGAGGCAGGAGACAGCGAGCTCTGTCTTGGTGCGCCATCCTCCCATTAGGTCATGTTCGTACGACTGCTCGACTTCCCTGCAATCCGTCGGTGGTACGGCTGGCAAGAGATAGCGAGAGTGGCTGGCCGGGAGGCAAAAGTCTAGCGATCTGGAGGCATATTTGGCCTCTAGTCCCCTGACCTTTTGATTTCTTGACCACGATTCTGCAGTTCCCTCCAGTCAATTCGCCGCCAGCGAATAGTCTTTGCATTGCCGTCTCTGATCGCAAAAAATTGATCCAATTCTCCTATTCTTCCCGACACTATCCCACACTCTGAAACTTCCACGATGCCTTCTGCCATATCCAAGGTCGAGCTGCAGCGCGTCAAGGCCGACGTCGGTGTCGAGCGAATCCTCGAGATCGTCCGCGAGGATGGCGGCGTGATCATCAAGGGCTTCCTAACGCCCGAGCAGGTGCGCGACTTCAACAGCGAGCTCGAGCCGGCCATGGCACAGGTGGTGCCAGGGTCCATGTACAAGGACAATCAGTTCATCTCCGACTTCCACGGTAACGAGACCAAGCGGCTCACCAACCTGGTCACGCACAGCAAGACGTTCCGCGAGCAGATCCTCGATATGGACCTGGTGCACGACCTGGCCACGACCGTGTTCGAAGAGGAATCGGGCTCGTACTGGATGACGACGGCACAGGTCATTGAGATCGGACCCGGAAATAAGGCGCAAATCCTGCACCGTGACCTCGAGAACACACGGCCGTACGTCGACATGGGCCCCAACGGGCCCGAGGCCATGATCAACTTCCTCATCGCCCTGTCCGACTTCACGGAGGCGAACGGGGCCACGCGGGTGATTCCCAAGAGCAACCACTGGCCCGACTTCAACGATCGCGGTACCCTGGACCAGACCATTCCCGCCGAGATGGACGCCGGCGACGTGCTCTTCATCTGTGGCAAGGTCGTCCACGGTGGCGGCGCCAACGTCACTGCTGATCGGCGCCGCCGCGGCCTTGCCTTCACCTTCCAGCCCAGCTTCCTCACGCCCGAAGAGGCCTACCCCTTCCTCGTCGACCTAAAGACGGTCAAACAGATGTCCACCCGGGCCCAGCGCATGATTGGCTTCCGCTCCCAGTTCCCCAAGGGCTCGCCCGGCCTGTGGCAGTCCGACTACAAGGAGATTGCCGACTACATTGGCCTGTGAATGGGCCAGGAGCTGGACTGAGGCGGTACATCCTGTGCGGGGATAGCATAGCGCTATGAGACACGTCTTCACGTTTGCTGTTGGTCGCCCTTTGCTTTATTTTATTTACATGCTCTATAATCTTTAGTTGTCTTTCGTACATAGTCTCATTTTTAATTGACTGTGCATTGTTCAATTCATGGTGCCTCCCGATGTTCTAGGATACTTACTGCACATGCCATTGGGTGTATCTACGTCTTTTATGCTAACTTAGTCGTTGCTCCGCTTATTTTTACACATCTGTGATTTTTATCCCGTGCCTTACACATAACGACCTTCCACAATCAATGTGCATATTATCGAATTTCACGACGCGTCTTTGCAATCTATAAACTCGTATTATTGATACAAAAATCAGGATAAGCAGGGGTCTACAGAGTACCGACTAAAAAAGTGCTACTGTTGGAATTTGCCTCCAGATATGTAGAGGCGTAAGGCACAGATAAGGAAGGCTGTACGGAGTTCCTCAGAGATTTTGTCACGCTAAATGTGGATCTGGTCTCTGTATCTTTCGCTGTCTCTTTCCCATCCTTACCACATCCCTGTTCCGATCCTTCGAGACCAGTCAGAGCTGGCCGATGGTCAGACAGCCAGATAGGCAATGCTCTATGTGGATTATGGGCTTCCACCATCTCGTATATCTCTTGGCGGGTACCCATGGCCGTTGTCGATGCTTTCTGGTAGATGAGCCATCAGTCGTGTAACTTCATCTCCTCTCCTTTGCCCAGCTGCCGCCATGTCTTCCCAACTGGACGAAAAGACCATAGATAAGCAAGTCGGATCACTTGCCACGACCGTGGTCGATGTGGGCACAGGCGACGTCCAGAACACTCAGGTCAAGAAGAACTTCAACCTATGGAGCACGCTAGGCATATCTTTCTCGCTCACGTCGACGCCCATCGCCATAGGCACGTACCTCTCTGTCAGCATCGGCGTCGGTGGTAGCCCCGTCTTCTTCTTTGGTTACATCCTGTCTGTCATCATGGATCTCTGCGTCTGTGCCTCGTTGGCCGAGATGGCCGCTGTCTTGCCGCACTCGTCCGGTTAGTCATCAACCCTGCGGTGAAGACCTTTCGTCCCCCTTTCCTGTTCGATACCCCGTGTCTGACATTGTCGCCTATCAGGTCAAGTCCACTGGACAGCCGTGCTGGCGCCCAGAAAATACGCCCGGGGACTGAGCTACACCGTCGGCTGGCTGACGGCGGCCGGGTACTTTTTCTGGACGGCAGCGACCTTTCTCATCACATCGCAGCTGATCTGGGCGCTGGTGCAGATCTGCCACAGTGCCTTTGAGACACACCCGTGGCACTTTTACGTGCTGTATCTGGCCATCGGCCTTCTCAGCCTGCTAATCAACGGCCCGCTCTTCAGCTGGTATCCATACATGCTTAAAGGATTTGTCGTCTACATCAATGCGGGTGCGCTCTTTGTTATGGTTGCCCTGCTGGCCCGGGCATATCCCAAGGAGAGTGCTGAGTACGTGTTTGTCGACATTGTCAACTTGACCGGCTGGTCGTCCAACGGGGTCGTCTTCTTTCTCGGACTACTGCCCGGCCTTACAGCCGTCAACGGTTTCGACTCGGCGGCCCACATGGCCGAGGAAGTGCCCAATCCGGAACGTGCGGTCCCGCAGGTGATGATGCTCAGTGCGCTCGCCAGCGGACTCAGCGGGCTGCCTATGATCTTGGTCTACATGTTCTGCATCACTAATACGGCCAACCTGCTGGCACCGGTGGGCGGCCAGCCGATCGCGCAGCTGATGGTCGATTCGCTCAACTCGCGCGCCCTGACCATCATTTGCATGATCATCTTCATCGTCACCTTTACGTGCGCCTCCTTTACAATGCTGACAACGTGGAGCCGTGTATGGTGGTCTCTTTCGCGCGAAAACGGCACGCCCTTCCCTAGTCTTATGAGCCGTATCGAGGAGAAGAGCCAGCTTCCGTACAACTCCATCATCTTTGCCACCGTGGCCTGTGCCCTCATTGGCGTGCTTGAGCTCGGATCTAACCTTGCTCTAAATGCAATCCTCGGCGGCGCCATCATCTGCATCTTTATGTCCTACGCCATTCCTATCTGCTGCTCACTGCTAGGCCGTCGGAGCGCGTTTGCTGCCAAGCACTACTTTAACCTTGGCGCTGCCGGTACCGCCCTCAACATCATCTCCGTCACCTGGATCTTCTTCGTCTTTGTCTGGCTGTGTTTCCCCTCCTACATCCCGTATACCAACGCAACGATGAATTGGGCCATCGTCGTCTTCGCTGGCATCTTGGCACTTAGCGGTATTAACTGGCTGGCCTTCTCGCGCAAGCACTTTTCGGTTCCTGTCTCGTTTGAGACGGGCAATGAGGAGACGAGTATTGAATTCGGTGAAAAATAGGTTGTTTGTAAGGTATTTTTATTTCTTGCACTGCTAATAGATAGTCTGATCAAATTTTGGGTGTCTAGTAAGCATGTCTATTGTTTTACTTGTGTGTAGGCGTCGTACCCTACAGGACATATGTGCTCCGTACCTTTCCATCCCACGCTAAAAGGACCTCGACTGCCGAGTTGTCAAATAGACCAGGTCAAAATGGGCTGGATGTAAGGAGTGTCTACAGACAACCCGACCATTTGTTAAGCATTGGAATCCGCCACACTGTGGCCCTTCCGCCCCACTTGGCCGTACGGACCTGTGATTGGTCAGAAGGAACAAAAGCGGGCCTGGCACTAGTATTAATACGGATCCCTAGAAGGGTCGCGATGTATCTATTTCTTCCTTAGTACGGAGGTCCCTCCTAAAAGAAAGGGCTCACCGCTTTTGGAAATTAAGTAGGCACGAGGTGGATGGGATATTATTCGGATTCGCCACTGGTAACTACTAGTCAGAATAGCCCCCCTAAGGCAAAACTTTTGTGATAATTATTAAGTGAAAAAAAGACCCTCAATGGTCGACTTAGCTTTTGTGGGAATGGTCGGGTTGTCTAGCTTGTGCTAGAGACACGGGTCGAAATTCTACAAACACGGGCCACGTGATTTATTTTGACGGTTACAGGCGGCAGAATACTGAAATCGTCCTTGTGTAAAACACTGAATAAGAACAGAGAAGCTAGTAAATACCATACAAAACCAGTCACGCCGCCGTGTCCTTACCCATAGCATCAAAAAGCTCCCTCCTAATAAGCGTTATCGGCACCGGCCTGCCCGCACGGCGCGCCGCTGCCCGCGCCGCCTCTACCCGTGCCGCGACTACCGCATCCATCCGAGCCTCCGCCGCTGCCTCCCAGTCTAAATAGGCCGTCATCTCCTCCTTTGTCCACGCCGTCTGGCCTGCCGGCGGCGATCCCATAACTTTCTAGTCTTGGCAGTAGTCGTACGCCGCCCTGCTGTACCGGAGCGGCAGGCCGGCGGCCTTCCGGTAGGCCTAATACGTCCGAAGGCTGCCCCGCGGCAGGCCATCGTACCAAGCTTGCCGTGCCGTGTTATATTTTTGGTGTACGGCACGTGGCTCTCCGCTAAGACGCAGCGTTGGTGCTGTCTGGGCCGTTGCATCCCGTGCGGCCTGCACCTCTTGTGCTGTTTGGGCTGCTGCTGCTGCCTCTACCTTTGCCTCTGCCTCTGCTGCTGCTTGCGCCGCTGCATCTTGTGCGGCTTGCGGATCCTGCGCCGCTGGAGCGGCTTGCCGCTGGTTGTATTGCCGATTGTACGATTTCAGTATTCTGCCTGTGTTAACCGCCTAAAAAAGTCACGTGGCCCGTTTTTGTAGACTTTTAACCCGTGTCTCTAGCACTTCCCGGGTTGTCTGTAGACACGGCTTGGTGACATTCATTCACCTTACTGCACGGCTTATTAAGTGTTGCACGTAGCCCTGTAGGTTACTGTGTAAACTTTTCATTGCCGCAGTGCATACTGCCAACTTACGGGTGCCCGGTGAGCGTGTCTGTATTGTTGTGGTTGGCTACGGAGTACTCCGTATTTCCGAGCTATGCCGACGTGCATCAAATCTCATACTAAATAGCGCCCTGCGCTACGCAGTACAGGTATTCTTCCATCACATGGCACAACTGTGCACACCCCTCCTAGGCCCAGTCCGTTCGACAAAAATATGCACTTCCTACGCTTCGCCTGAACCCAATACCGCGACCTTGGTCACGTAACCACAGTCTATCACTTTACTGCCTTTGCTTGCCCCTTACTTACTTCCCTTGCCGTTTTCTTACCTCGTCTCTTCTTCTTTGCTCATAGTTTCCCTAACAAATTGATGATTCTACCTACCTATGTAACCTGTATTGCCGACATACTTATACGTGATAAACAACATTGCTCATTGTTTTCGCTAATCTCGGAGGATTAAGGTATAATATATTCACGGTACGGGAGGAATGAATTAAGTCACAGTTAGTATCTATCAGTCTGGTCGCTAAGATATATTACAGAAAAAGCGACAATTAGCGAAAAACAGAAACCGAGTTCGAAGCAATAGAACCTCCTGAACTTTCTTGTACCTAATTCGTCACCTCCTCTTTATGGTCACATATCGAAATGAAGTGTCAATGAGTATAATCAAGCAATGCAGATTGCAGATTGATAATTAAACCTTTCTTGTAATTATTGAAGGTCAACAAACGCACAAGAAAAGGCTGAAGATCTCTGTCATCTGAAAAACATTGATTTTAACTGATGCCCCGCCCCACCCAGGGCGCGCGTTGAAAAACGCGCACCACCATAGGTGGTGCTAGCCAGCCAAATAGTCACACCAGCCAAATGAGCACAATTCAACGCGATTTAACTTCAAAAAATCGCTGAAAAGCCAAAAAAATAGCTATGGACCAAGACGAAATTGAAGATCGATTGGCTGCGGCTATTCATTTTAAGGAAGCAAATCCGGAGTCGCCAGTTCAAGCCGTTGCGCGTCAATTCGACGTACCGCGCATGCAGCTTACTAGGCGCCTTAATGGCGGTTCTGGCTACAGAGGACGCCCTGCCACTAATACGCGCCTCTTGCAGCCAGAAAAGGCTGCTTTATGCAGGTATATCGATAGGCTAGAGATGGTAAACCTTACGGTGCGGCGGGAGTTTATTATAGAGGCAGCGAATACAATTTTATGTAAGCGGCTTAGTAATTCAGATTATAAGCCGGTTAGTCTTTACTAGACCTCTTGCTTTATTTAGCCTATAAGTACGCTGTAATGCGCTAACAAACCTTTAAACTAAACCGTTAGACGGAAGAAAGCATACCTAAAGTAAAAGAGTACTTTAAAAAGCTGCAAAAGGTCCTAGCAAATAAAGGTATTAACCTATATAATATATATAATATAAACAAAACTAGGTTTTAAATTAGGAAGGGGAAGAACTAGCTAGTAGTTATAAAGCAGCAAAGAGCGTAGTACTTAAGCATAGTAGAGAATAAAGAATTTACTACTATAATTAAAGCTATTTTAGCTAGTAGCTAGTAGCTTTCTGCTTTTCTAATCTTAGCTAGCAAACGTTATATAAGCTATTAGTATACTCTCTTAAAGCTATATAGTAATACTTTAATCTCTTTAAATAAATTAAGCTATACTAATAATAAAATTAGCCTTTAGTAGCTATAATACTTTAATAAAAATATAAAAAGACAAATAATAGGCTTAAAAAGACTACTAATACTTAATAAGTATAGTAGTTACTATATGCGCTAGTTTATTAAATACTATAATAAGAATAGTATAATCCCTTTTAGTCTTTCTTTATATTTAACCTATTTGCTTTAACCTCTTAACGTTATAGTTTTTTTTAGCTATTAAAGCACTATTACGCTAAAGCTTTTAATATTATAGCTTATAATAAACTAATAAACTTTAGCAAGCTTAACTATAACGCCGCCCCAGAAAGAGGACCGACGCAGGCTACGCACAAGCCGTACGCAGTATGCGCACAGCGTATTAAATGCACATCGTAAACTAGAAGCGGTGCTTGTGGCGCAGGCTGCGTGGCGTAGTCTGCGCACAGGCCACAGCACGTGCTAGCGCACGGGCCAAGTAGAAACGGGGTCGCGCC
>JANSMG010000115.1:0-30498 GCA_029299265.1 Leptographium wageneri | reverse complement strand
CAACACTCCTTCGCCCACACTAGACCCTATTCAGCCTCCTGCTCCTCACAGTGCATCACGTTATATGACCGCCACGTATAGCCTCCTTTAACCTTCACAACTACAACTATAATATGTCTCATCGTATCTTACATATGGATGCAAGATCGCACTAAGTCCTCGCTGGCTAAGAGTATATGGGAAAGCACTTTTGCGCATCGGACAAATGCATTAAGAAAAGGTTGGGAGTGAAACAAGAATGGAAGAACAACAAAGGGAGAGACTAACGTGAAATGAACGAACCAAGTAAGATAGACTTGCATTTTGTTTACGCAGCGTGCTTCCTAATGCGGTATTTTTGCCAATGTTGTGACTTTGTAGTGACAACTCGACTTCTCATTGCACGAAAACGCGTGAACGCGTGTTTGTGCTAGTGGGTGGGGCAGACAACGCTGCTGTTAATGGCTTTGTCTGTTGCGGCCCAATGGCAGCGGCCCGTTGAAATGGTGTCCGTCTAGAAGTTACGCGTTGGCGGGGGGTGCGATACATAGATACAACATTCGCTCAGCAGACGGCTTTCTGCTCGATGCCTGGAGATGTGTAGGAGGGGCTGCCTGTATCGGTTTATCGGACACCCCTCCAGAAGCGCAATGCAGGCATGCATGCAAGCCGATCTGCCTATGTTGTGTGCCTCGTTCCTGCCGTGTCCGCTGTATCTGATGTCTCTGGCCTGAGCGGCTAGCTGTGCTTCCCTTCATCCCTCCTTCTCAAGTAGACTGCTGCTGAACCCACCCACCCACGTTCTTGCTCTGTTCGACAAGATCGTTTTGCCGCCTTGTGCCTGCTCTTTCCCCAGCCGCTGACGAGAGTTGCGCCTGCCGACTTTGCGCACTTGCAGTCCGAAGACGGGGCCAGGATCCACTCGTCGAGAGAACCACTTTTTGTGCTCTCTGGCCCCCCCTCCCCCCAAAGCTTCCTCCACCCAATTATCTCGCCTCACCTTCTTTCTTCTATCTCTATTTTTTGGCCTTCTCTGCACCTCGCCAACTTTTGGCATCCCGCTCCCTTCCTACGCCGCCAATTCCTATCTACAGAGTGTTGCACGCTTTCCGAATCATGACCTGTTCATAAACGCCCTGACCCCTATACGAAGATAACGGACCATATGTATATATAGGCATGCGACCGTCCGCTTTCTCGACATCTCCGACTTCTCTCCTGCTTCTTTCCCAATGATAATACTAGTCTGGTCAGTGTCCTGTCTTCTGTTGCCGTCTCTTTTACGGTTTTCCGACGGGGTTCCCGCGCACCATCTTCATCATCCCCTTGCCTTTTTACGTGTGTTTTGGCCATTTGCTGTGCCATCAGCCGATTCATGCCTGCGACCGCCTTACTGTGCCAATCCCTCGACACGCTCCTTGCTGCTTCTTTTCCCCGGAAACTAATGCGCGATTTGTCTACTCACAGTGTCATGCGCATACTTTTCATCCTGCCTTGAACGTTCTCTCCGCCATCTTCTTATCACCGAGGCGCGCTGCATACTTGTCCCTGTCTTTCCGACGGTTTAATAGTACGATCATAATATTTAGATACTCGGCCGCTTCGCGGTCGCAATTCGCGTTCTCTCCGATCTCGCCATTTATCGTATTCTGGCCTTCTTCCGGACTGCGCATCTCTCCGGTCTCGTCCGGTATCTCGGCATCCCAGGCAGTGCTGTTTTTCTCGACGCTTCTGCCCTGGATATGACCTCCACCAGAGCTGCCAATGGCTGCAACCCCCTTTGACGCTGCCAATGCTGCCGTCGCATTGACTTCCAACAGCAATCCCTCCTTTGCATTCGATGTCTACGACGATGCTCGTTCCGCTGGTAACGGGCGCACCTCTTATGGCTTATCACCAGCCCTGCCGACCGGATCTTGCAATTTCGTCGACCTGACGCATGGATCTAGTGGCCCTCAGTGTGGATGCCGTCGCTTCTGGAGCAGAAGTAATGCTGCAGCCACGTCTATGGCCAACAGCTTCGGAACCAGTGTCGGTCCTATCAACAATGGTGCCCTCGACCTCAGCCAGGCTGGTTGGTGCATGTGCTCACATCATGCCTGCTTCCACGACCAGGCGCCACAGCAGGTGTTGCCAAATGGGAACATTCCGACAGACCAGTCAGTTGTCGCCCGTGGCGCAGCTATCAGTGGTGCCACAACAGGTTTCCCTGGCTTGTCCGCGTCTTTATCCGCCCCGCTCCACGGCCAGGAAAATGAACGACCACGAGCCAAACGAGAGCCTCTCAGCCCCCTCCAGGAGTCGGTAGCCCTCCAGATGCTTGCAGAGCAAGATGTTGGCCGAGCAGGCAAGATTGCCAACAACAATGGCTTGCTGTCATTCGGACTGCAGCCCGCCAAACTCTCCTCATACACGGAACGGCTATTCGCTGGCATATTCGAGGACGTCGCCCCTCTCGATGAGCAAGCCATGGTGTCCTGCTCTGCTGCAGACAAGGTCGTACCGGCGCCTTCGTCCATAGACACGTCTATAGCCACCTCTGTTGCGGGCTACACGCCGTATAGCAACTCCATCCCCGATACACTACGCTGTGGCCACTACGACCCTCCACCGCGATCTATGTTCCCTTCGCAGCAGGGCGTTGATGGTTGCCTGATGCCGTCATCCCAAGCTCCACCCTCGACAGCCTCCTCAATCAGCCAGCGCCGTTATCTACGCCCGTTTGCTGGCAAGGGCCTAAAAACTCTCACGCACACACAGGCACTTCCTCCACTCAAGCCCCAACCACCATCCGAACCTGAGCCGAGAGAATTCACGGACGCCACACACGATTCCGAGCAGGACACATCGAGCACACAGCCGGGTCTACAAAGTCTGGTGGGTGCTGTGCAGGCACACGAGCAACGCCTGGATAAGCTCGAGAATGTGTCTTTCTCCGTCCCTTCGGGCCAGGAAGATTGGAGTGATCGTCACGACCACATGGACATGCGTGTCACGGAGCTCGAATCGCGTGTTGATGAGGTCGAGAAGCGGCTTACTAGCAACGACGAAACTGCTAGTGGTGTCGATGGGAGCATCGGTTTTAGCCGTCGCCGCCTGCTCGGCCGTGACGATGACGCTACGACAGTTAGCGCCGTCTCCATGGCCGCCACCGATGTCACCACGAGTATGACCAGCTCATCCTCTGGCATCATCGGGGAAAGCGATGTGCGGAGCCAGATCCAGGCGCTACAAGCGCAGGTGAGCTTTCTACAAACATCTGCTCTGCCAACATACAACAGCCTGTGGGAGCTCGAAGTGGTTTTTCTGCCATTTCCCCTCAAAGGCGTCTGGGTGGAGGCTAGCCAATTTCCTACCACAGCAGCTGTTGCGGCAGCAGCGGCAGCTCAACGGCGGCAATCAGGCGGCTACCGATATCAGCCCGGGCAGTCAGAGGATGACGAGTGGACGCAGATGCCTAACACGCTGAGCCGCCAAACGCCGGATGCGCAATCGCCCGGCTTGGAAGGCAACGCTCTCTGGACTTCCGACTGGCCGGACTATTCTGCGACATCGGACGCCCCGCGCCTGCTGCCTCGCGCATGTGCTCCTGGTCGCGTCATCGATAACCGTCTCCGAAGCTGTGGCTTGGTCCAGACGCTCTCCGTGCGCGGTACAGATGCACGCAGCCTGAAGTTGGCCATGGCCACGGCGTTTGGGTCAGTCTTTCGGGCGATGGCCCAAGGAGCGTCGTCGGAACGGCGAGCAGAACGGAGCAAAGTGGGCAAAGGCGACACGTCCGGTAGTGTTTCGTCTGTGCCGTCACCAGAGGAGCTACAAGCGCGATTTTTAGGCCTGCAGCAGCCTTGGGTGCCTCTGCGTAAGATTCACAAGGACTCACGGCTGCGCTTCCTCACGTGCGCCGAGATGCTCACACCGACACTCTGGGATGCTCCTTTTCTCACTTCGAGTGTTGTGATGAAGGCCACGGGCCGCCATCGCCTTTATGTGACACATCCAGATGCCTACATGCAAGACCGCCACGCCTACCGCTGTGGTTGGTCGTGGCAGCGACTGCGGCAGATCAGCGTCACAGCAGCCACCATGGCTCCAGGAAGCAGCAGCAGCAGTAAGGCGCCTGCTGTTGGAGCTGCTGATTCCTGCTGGTCCTGGGATAGTCGGCTTGACGAGCCGCCTTCCGCACCGCAATCGTCTCTGTCGTCGGTTCACCATCGGCCATCGCCGTCTCCCTTCAGCCGAGAGGGCACACCAACGGACGGGACCTTTGCCCGTCCTCGCAGCCGTACTCCTTCGCGTCTCGTTGCCGCTGCTAGCGCTAACTCGAATGCCGAAAACGGTTTTTCTCGGTCTCACCGGTCGACAGGGACCTCGGGCTCCACACAATTCTTCGCGGCCGCGCAGTCTCCTCTCCCGACGGGCCCTTGGGCTGGATCGACAGCGCGTCGGTCGCCATCGCCCTTCCTCTTCTCGCTCGTTCCCCAGGTCGCCCAGACGGCCGCGTCATCGCAGCTGATGTCGTCGTCAACAAGAACCCGCCGGCCCGCACCAACCCGCACAGTCTCGATGACTGCACCACCATCACATAGCGGACATCCTGTGATCCCGGCAGGGAATCTCTCCTCACCAGCCACAGTCAGCAGGAAGCGGGGCCACTCCATTAGCGAACGCCACATATCGGCACCCCCATCACCACAACAGCTCCAGCAGCGCCATCGGCAGCACACGACCGTGTCTACCATGGCATACGACCGCCACCCTTCACCGCTTGCGTCAGCGAGCCGACCTAGCCCACGCTTGGCTCCGCTGCCGTCTCCTGTCACAAACACAAACACGGCAAACAGCGCGACCAACACTGTTGCTGCACCCAGCGTCTCAAAGCGTCGCCGTAGCACGCGCTCGCCCAGCGGCTTCTGGCCCCGGCATACACCGCAGCGTAGTATGAGCCGCAGTCCAAGCGTGATACCGGCCCAGGTGCCGATGTGGGTAGCTGATCACACGCGAGACGGAGCTCCATCAGCAGCCGAGCTTGAGCGACTGAATCAGCAGCACGTGCCGTCTTATCAGCATGTTCGGGGGGCGACGCCGTTCTGCTATGCTACCCCACACAGTAACGCGCCGACCATGGACGTGCCGCTCCCAGCATCTCTTCGGCGCAGACAGGGGTCTACGTTTCAGGCTGAGGCCGAGCAGGTCGACAACGACGGCACCATCTGCGATGGTTATGACCACGATATGCTATGCGATGACAACGATGACTTCCCAATGACGCAAGACGACGAGGGCGATGGTGAGGATTACGATGGCAATGTATTCGAGGACGAGGCCGACGAGCTGGACGACATTGGCGACGTAGGCACAATCACGGACGGCTATTATAACCAATCGCGACAGCTGCCTCCGGAAGACCAGCCGTGGCCAGGCATTGAGGACGACGAAGACGCGCACATGTCAGACAGCGAGAACATGGATCCATTTTCAGGCGAGGAGGGCAGCCAGGAGCAACAGCAACAACGATTAGGACCTGACGGGGACTCGCAGGCTACGTCACAGCAGAGCGACAGCAGCAGCCAGCCAAGCGAATACCCTAGCACGCACCCGGCGTGGCCGGTGGCAGCGGTGCCACCAACAACAGCAATAGCAGCAGCAGCAGCAGCAGCAGCAGCAGCAGCAGGCATAGAGACGAGCACTGATGCAGGGGCGAGGGGTGGGCAGCTGCAGGGTCGAGAGCAGCAGACTCGTAGACATTCGGGCCAGGGGATGTGGCACGATGGCGGACATCTGCAGCAGCGGCGGAACACGGACGCCGATTCAGGGATTGGGTTTGTGATTCACGAGGATACGGTTAATGGGCGGTAGGGGATTGATTATACGGATTCTGTTTTGTTTTGGATGGGGTGTTCGGGGCAATGATTTGCATTAGCAAGGGCGTTTTGGGTATCTTCAATAGTAGAGGGCTGAGTGGGTGTACATCGGGGCTTCTGCTCTTTGGAAAGATTTCCATTTGATCTACAATGGCGCTTTGTGGTGCTTAGGAAGAGACTAGCAGACAGCAGGTAGCGACTGATACATTTCTGTTCACTCTTCCCTGTCAACCGGGGTGGATGATACGAGGTGATGTACGGAGTAAGGAGTAAGCAAATGGGTAAAGACGATGCCAGAAGGCGATGCTGAAGGTGTTTCCGGAAGACGATAATGGCGATTAGCGGCGGTAGCAGCGCACTGACCATTCTGCAGGGCCTAAAATACGAGTTCAACGGGGCGATCCACCTGGCCAATCCGAATTTGGGATCGGGTGGTGAAGATTTGCCCAAGTTCCCCGGTCGTTGTTGGCGGGACTCTTGGCGAATGGCATGCTGCGCCCGCAGGACTGGACCAGCCGAAGGCTTGGCAGACGCGCGGAGGACGGGCGCATACGACATGCGACGCTGGCAGCTGGCAGGATGGCCGTCTCGGCGAAATGCAGCGGCCTCTGGACGTTCTGTCCTCTGTCAGCTCTGGCCGACTGGCGTCTGATCGGACTGTTCTCTCAGTCCGATCGTATTGCAGACAGCACCAAGACCGGCGAGCACATATTGCCAGGGGCAGCCCATGGCAGCGGGCTGGCGACTGGTGGCAGAGCCATGACGGACGAGCTGGCAACCAATGCGATCTTTCCCCAGCCTATTTGCGGCGTACGACATGACCACACACAAGACGGGCGGTGATGCTGAGCTGTCGGACAGCGTGGAGATGGCAGCAGCAGCAGCAGCAGATGGACAGCAGCAGCGGACCTGGCGACAGCGGGTGTTGGCGGTGGTATGGGATTCTCTGGACAAACCGGCAGTGGAGCGGCGATTGGTAGCGAAGCTGGACTGGATTCTGCTGAGCTATGTTTGTTTGGCATACTTTGTCAAGTACCTGGACCAGACGAACGTGGCGAACGCGTACGTGTCGGGGATGAAGGAGGAGCTGGGGCTGGGCGGCAACGACCTGAACCTGCTGACGACAGTGTGGACGGCAGGCTACGTGGTCGGACAGGTGCCGTCGCAGCTGGTGATGACACGGGTTCCGGCACGGCTCTGGTTGCCGGCGCTGGAGCTGGGCTGGAGCGCGGCGACGGCGGCGGTGGCGGGAGCACGTGACCGGCACGTGATCTTAGGCCTGCGGTTTGTGATCGGGTTGCTGGAGGCGTCGGCGTACCCGGGCGTGATGACGCTGCTGGGAAGCTGGTACCGACCGGAGGAGCTTGCCAAGCGGGCCTGTCTGTTCCAGGCGTCGAGCAGCGTGGCCCAGATGGTGGGTGGCTACGTGCAGGCTGGCCTGTATGCGCATCTGGACGGCGCGAGAGGGCTGGCGGCCTGGCGCTGGCTCTTTGTGCTGGACGGGCTGCTGGGCCTTCCGGTGGCGCTGTACGGCTTTGTGGCCGTGCCGGACAGTCCGTCGACGACGCGGGCGTGCTGGCTGCGGCCGGCCGAGCGGGCGTGTGCCGTTGAGCGGATGGCTTTTCAGGGCAGCGGCCTCCAGGGGATCTCACGAGCAGCCACGCTGCAGTCGCTCGCCAACCTCTTCCGCGAGTGGCCCGTCTACCTGTTCACGGCCTCGTTTGTGTGCTACATCCAGGCGACGCGCGTGTATGCGTACTTTGGGGTCTGGCTCAAGGCGACGCACCGCTTCAGCGTGGAGCAGGTCAACGAGATTCCGACGGCCGGCTTCGGCTTTCTGGTGGTCTGCACGCTGCTGGCGGCCTGGACCAGCGACGGACTGCAGGCACGATGGCCGGTTGTGGTGGCGCTCGCGTCGGTCTCGCTCGTCGGTGCGGTCGTGCTCGCGGTGTCGGTGCATCGGCCGGCCGACAGCCAGAATTGGGGGGCGGTCGTGGCCGGGTTTCTGCTGACGTACGTGACGACGGCATCGGCTGGCATCTACATGGCGTACATGAGCGAGGTGTTTGCCTACAACGGGCTGCACCGGGCCGTGGCCATTGCGCTCGCCGACACGGTGGCATACGTGTTTGTGGCCTGGCTGCCGCTTGTCGTCTTCGACGCGGCCGAGGCGCCGTACTTTGCCGTCGGCTACACGGTCACGGCCGTGTTCCTCGTGCTGCAGATCGGCACGATCCTGCTGGTGCCGTTGGCGCGACGGCGCTGGCCCGTGGGCCAATACGAGGAGGGCTGTGCAGACTCGGAGGCGGTGGTGGTGCATTCCAAGATGACTGTATAGTTGTGTTGGACCGTTCTGTGGATTGAGACTGTTAGACCGGTTCTGTATGTTAATACGGAGTAGACTTGCTTATTCCAATAACTTCTTCTATTCCTTTTTCCTTTCCTTTTTTCCTTTCTATCCTTCTTTCTTTCCTTCCTTCTTTCTTTCCTTCTTTCTTTCCTTCTTTCTCTCCTTCTTTCTCTCCTTCCTTCTTAGTTCCTTTCGGCTCCTTTTCAGCGGGTCCCCGCTGGTGCGACCACCTGGCGCCATTGCCAAAATGACAGGCGCATTGCTACAGGCCGTGCCTGCTGTATCCGGCAGCGGCGATTGCACTATTGCCATTGATGCGATCCTGTCGTCTTTCCCAAATCCTGGCTTCTTCCACTGTAAGACGTGTGGATCGAGACGGCAGAAGCCGAAGCACGCACGTGAACAGGACGCTGTCCGCTGCAGATCGAGAGGCAGCAGGATGGTGGGCGGTGGTCACACCTGTTCTGTCTGTTCTCTGCGCCTCTCTTTCTCGCCTCTCTCGCCTCTTTCTCCTCTCTCTCCTCCATCTCTCTTCATCTCCTCTCTTTCTTCTCCCCCTCTTTCCACCCCCCTCACCCCACAATGAACAAGGCCAACGCGGGCTCATGGCATCGCTTCCGCGTGGAAAAGCCACAGCCGATTCGCCGGTCGCTCTCGGCAGCCATATCCGGAGATGGCCACGACGACAAGGTCGGCCAGCCAGACGAACAGAGCACCATCAACGGCACCAGCACGCGGCTGACTACGGCCATGTATGCCTGTCTGCGCTGCCGGCACTCGAAGAAGCGGTGCGACCGACAGCTGCCCATCTGCACAGCCTGTCATCGACTGGGCGCCAACTGCCACTTCCCGTCTCCGGCAGCCGGCAACGCCTCGCAGACGGCAGCGCTGCGGGCCCGCGTGCAGTGGCTGTCTGCCTTTGTCGACTCGCTGCTGCCGCCTGGCTCGGCTCCAGTGTCTTGCTACGACACCGGCATCGACCTGCATGCCGCCATCGGCATCGTCTCACGGCCATCGCCACTGACGCCATCCGAAAGCAGCAGCACCACCTCGACCACTACGGCCATGGCTGCCGGCAGCAGCGGAAGCACAGCCACAACACCAGCCACCCCACTAGCCTCAGCCTCAGCCTCAGCCACTTCATCTCTGATGGGCATCACCACAACTATCCCTCCGGCCAGCCGGCTGCCACCTCCACAGCTGCAGCTTCCGCTGCCCCCGGCTCTGCAGCTCGCACTGTCGCCTCCACCGCCACCATCAGCACCAGCATCCGGCCCATCGCCACGTTACTTGTTGGGCGAGACGTCGCCGCTGCTGCGTGCACCACCTCGGCCTCGGCTGCCGGCTGTGCGGACGTTTGCGCAGAACATTGGCGTGGACGGCATGGCGGCGGTGCGGTCATACTTCCGGCACATGCACCGGTCGTACCCGTTCCTGTACGAGGCGCAGATCGTCGAGGACGCGGGCTCGAGTGCCGGCCGAGCTCTGTACGCCGACGGTGGCGAGCTGACGCCAACGTTGGCTCGACTCTATCTAGTGATGGCAGTGGGCGTGGAGGCCGTGTGGCGATTCAACCGGCCGGCAGTGGACGCGCCGATTCCGGTGATCCCGGTGCCGTATCAAGACGTGGTGCAGTTGTGTCTGGGAGGCACGCGCAGCGTGGTGACGGTGGAGGTGCTGCTGCTGCTGGCGCTGTGTTCGCTATTCGAACCGGAACGTTGGTCGTCGCCGTGGACGTTGATGGGGATTCTGGCGCGCGAGGCCGTGATGCTGACGCTGAACCGGCGAGCCGAGCCAAACTCGCGATCGGGACCGGCTCCAGGCTCGAGCTCGGGGTTGACGCTGCAGGCGATGGAGTTTCGTCACCGACTGTTCTGGTGCATCTTCTCGCTGGACCGACTGGTGGCTGGCGTGTTTGGGCTGCCGCTGGCCGTGCAGGACTATGATGGCAACCTGCCGCTGCCAGGCGTCACGACCGAGGAGTTTGCCGCATCTGACCAGGCCCAACACATTGCCACGCTGCAGATTGCGCGCCAGGCCATTGCTCTGCGTCTCATCGAGGGCCGCTGTCTGGAGCTGGTGCACCTCAACAGCACCGGGGCGCAGACGAAGTTGCCGAGCATGCGGGAGCGCCGGGCTCTCGTCGACGAGCTCCGGGCCGCTGCCGACAACTGGTACACGCAGGGCTGTCTGCTGGCCCGACGTGAAGCCCGGGCTGCCCACTTCCATAATACCATCACCTGGCTCAACACCAACTACCACGGCATCCTGCTGATGCTCTACTGTCCGTCACTCTTCAACGACGGCGCTGCTGCTGTCCGGCCCGACGACCTGCTCGATCTGCACCGCACCCTGCGCATGTACACCCAGAGCGTGCACGCCCAGTATGCCGACCGCCAGCTGGCCCTCAACTGGACCACGCTCAGCCGCATGCTCGTCGTCTGTCGCATGCTGCTGCACTGCCACTTTGCCTGTTGTGGGGGCACCCCAGGTCCTGGGAGTCCTCGTCACGTCATCATCCTCGGCGAGCAGCTCGACATGGCCCTGCAGTGCCAGGAGATCCTCTCGGCCTTTCACGTCTCGTGGGTCTATGCCCGCCAGAGCCGCCACGTCTACCATCGGCTGATTGCCGTCCTGCGTCGCCGTCTGCAGATCGAGGAGACTCGCGCCAGCCATGGAGCACTGGGAGCACTGGGAGCACTGGACGGGCTGCCGGTCTCGTCCACGGAACCCAGTCCCGACGTTGACGATATCCACAACATCTGCGACGAGGCCGAGCGGCTGATCCGCGACGCCCTCGGCCGGTCCAGCTGCTACACTTACATGGAGGGCGAGCCGCGGCAGCGGGCGATGTGGAATGACGAATGATGCTACGAACTCGCTATGATAGACGAATGTAATTACTAGATATCAGCTTGCTGATCTAATCAAACGGTATTGGGTATGTCAAGTCGTGTGCTGTCACGTTTTTGCCAGCTTCTGGGCCTGTCGGCTCCTTTTCGGAGTTGTCATCTGCCAGACATTCTAATATCTGCCAACTGTTTGCAGCTGTTGCCAGCTGTTTGTGGCTCTTTCAGCCGCTGCCTTTTCGTCACTGTGTCTCTGCAGTGCCAGCTGTCTGCCAGCTGCCATCTTCGCCCTCACCATCACCGACCCACCTCCTCTACCTCACCACCACGTCTACCCCCTCATCTCCCCCTCACTCCTCTTCCCCTCCGTCCATGCGGACCCGTTGTGGCCCCGAAATTGTGCAGCCGCTCGCCGATCAGATACGCTTCGTCTCGAATTCGCACCCGCCACGACCCAAACACATCGACCATACCCCATAGCGACCAGACAGCCGCCGCGACCAAGGCGACGATCGGGAAGCTCAAACGGTAGACCAGACTCGCGCCGACTGGCGTGGCGGCTGCCAGCACGGCGCCCAGCTCAGACGCAGCCACGACACGGGCCAGCAGCAACGGCACGCTAATGGCCGCCGTGCCCAACAGCAGCGCCGGCACCACAAACGCCCGCGTCAACAGCCGCACGTCTGGGTCCAGCTGTCCACGACGAAGAACTGCTCGCACTGCCGCCGCCAGCCGCGTGCCATCGTGCCACGACGTCACTGTTCGCGCCGCCAGCTTAAGGTACAGCACTCCGAGCGTCCACGATTGCACCAGCCGCACCGTGTGGGCATGCGATTGCACGCTCGTGCTGCTGTTGTCGTCTCCTCCGTCTGATCCCATGTACGTGTGCAGCGGGATCAGCACGTAGAGCTCGACCAGCGCCGTCGCCAGTAGCGGAAACACGATCACCAGCACCGCATATGCGTATGTCAGCCGGAACGTCCACGTGACCGCAGCAGCCGTCTTGCGCACGGCTCGACTCGCTGTCAGGGCCGTCAGTCCACGTCGTGCTGCCGCCGTCGTCTTGGCCAGAAGAGCCCGCGCGTGCCATAGGCCGTAAGAGGCCGCTCCTAGCACGTAGATGCCGATGCTGAAGGCGTAGATGTCGTTGCTGCGGATGTGTGCCGGCAGCAACAGCTGGAAGACCCGTCGGCCAAACAGCAGCGGCACCACCGTGAAGGCCACGCCCGTGGCCGCGGCAAAGAGCCAGATGAAGGCGATGAACAGCAGCACACGCACGCGGAAGTGTGGCGGCACGTAGACGAAGCGGTAGTGCGGCGGCAAATACGCGTCTGCCACGGCTGTGGCTGTCGAGCCTGTCTTTCCTCGTTCGCTGACCACACCCTCGTCTTCGCTGACCTCGAGGAACACGGCCCGGCCTTTCGGGATCTTGACCTGGTCCGATGCCGGAGCCCGCACAAACCGGCCGTTGGTGACCAGCTGTCCGGAGGCCACCAGGCGCTTCTTGCGATCGGCCAGCTCGCGCATTTCGATCTCGGTGATCTCAGATCGTGGCCGTGCGGTGCCACCGGCCAGCGTGTCTGTCCAGGTCTTGGGCACAACCTCGTCGCCCGCCTCAGCGTACTCCAGAAACAGGCGGCGCCACCAGGGAGCGCGGCGGTGTGGTGAGCCAGCCGCCAGCACCAAATCGCCCTCCTCGTCCAGTTTGCGCTCGCCGAAGAGAAACCAGGTGATGCGCAGGATGCGGGCCGACTTGCGGAACCACCAGGTGTACATGGCGTGCAGACCATCGCTTGGGCGGAAGAATCGAATGGCCAACGGCATCAGCGAGTTGTAAAACATCAGATCGATAGGAAACTCCAGCACCGGTTTGTCGGACGCGTAGTGGATGGGCAGCACGCCGGGAGCGGCTACGGCCAGTCCCCAGACCACGCCGCCAAGGCAGACGACGACGAGCGCTCCATACACAAACGCGGAAAACAGGATCTTGCGCAGCTGCGTCACCACGTTGCGCTCCAGCACGTCGCGGACGGGGTGGAACTCGGGGTCGTCGGGATCACGGATGAAATCTGATTAGTCAGATTAGTCATCAAATCAAACCAGAAGGAACAGAACTCGACTCACACAATACCCCCCGGCGCATAATCTTCCGGCACATTGACACAAAGAGGGCAAAGTGGAACATGTAGCCGGTCCCGACGAACCAGTGGACAAAGACAGACGTCAGTGGATAGTTGAGCGCAAACTGTAGCCGCGACGACAACGTGGCCGCCTCAAACAGCGGCAACAGCGCCACATCCAGCAACAGCCCACAGTATAATGGAAAGGCCAGCATCTCGATGCCGATGATCAGGATTACCTTGAGCACCCCACTGGCCTGGTTGAGTCCGTCGATCACGGACGCCTCCCACGCCTGACCTGTCGCCCCGCTCGAGAAGGGCGTGCCGCGGTAGAGATACAGCCCAGCCGCCAGGCAGAGCGTCGAGTAGCCCAGTCCAGTTGCCAGAAATCGATCGGTGCTGTTCCAAAAGGCCAGCGATGCGTCCACTGCCGACCCGCCGCCTCGGTCGCCGTCCAGCGTGATCACCCACCATCCCGGCCGCACCATCCATCCCGGCACTGCCTGCACCACGCTCCACGTCATCATGACGGCCTGTTGCATCGTCTCGGCTGTCATCGCCAGCTTGTGGCCATAGTCACCCCCTCCCACAAACACGGCTGCTTGGCCGAGTGCTGCAGCTGCCGAGACTGCTTGGCCCTTGAGCGACAGCAGCGCCTCGTGGCTCACGGCCGAGAAGTTGCGCATCTCACCCGCCGACAGAATCGGAGGCTCTAGCGAGAAGCTGTTCACCACCCGCAGCGCACCTCCTGCACACATGTTCCATGCCGCAAACAGCGTTGATGCCAGGTGTCCCATCACTGTCGTCGGCCCCCGTTCCCCGGCCACCCACGCCCAGCCCGACACGACCACGTGCAGCGTGTAGAACACCGCAAATAGACAGCCGCCCAGAACAGCCGCCGCCACGTCCTGCAGCAGCCGTGACAGTCCGAACAGCATCATCACCGGCCGCATCGGGTTTGCCAGTAGCCACGCTGCCAGTCGTCCAATGTTGTATGGCACAAACACTCCCACAACCAGTGTCAGCGTCACCAGGAATGCGCAGAAGATGGCGTTTTGAAAGAGCGCCGTCACCGGCCCCCGCATCCCCAGAATCTCCATCAGTCCCTCCAGGTCCTCGGCGTCCTCGATCGCTTCCGCGTCCAGTCCGCCTGCTGCTGCCGCATCCAGCACCTCGCCGTCGCCTTCCAACGGCCCCATCATGTCGCCCGCCTCCAGCGCTTCGAACTGGCCCTCGTCCATCTCGAATCCCGCCTCTGGTCCGGCTGCTATCAGCTCCAGCGGGTCGATGTTTTCCAGGTCCCGCCACATGAAGTCTGCTGCTCGGTTGAGCCAGTTTGCCGGTCGAACTGCTGGTGGTGGTGGTGGTGGTGGTGTGGGTGCTGCAACTACTGGTACTGCCGCTGGTGCTGCCGCTTGTTCTGGGACTGGTGCTGCCACCATGGCCACCACTGCCTCTGCTTCTCTGTTCTCTTCTTGCGTCTGTCCGCCTTCATCAGCTGCCGCTCTCATCTCCTCCCCCGCCACCTCGGTCGAGCTCGGCGTCGGGTTGTTCTCCTCCTCGTCTGACGCGTCTTCCCAAGCCGCGTCGTCATCTTGGCCGTCGTTGCTCTCCCACACTTCCGACGGTGATAGTGCCGCTGCTCCTGCTTCTGCTGCCGACTCCGTCTCCGGGAACGACCAGGTGTTGTACGCGAGCGGGTTGAGGCCTCCTGTCCGCTGTGGGCCGTCTGTGTGAGCGCGCGGACGCAGTCCGCCGCTGCCGCCAAAAACGCTCGTGTCCGCCGCCGGCGCCTCGTCAACGGCCCTCTCCTTGCCCTTGTCGTAGGGCGTCTGGCCGTTGATGTCATCTCGACTGCTGATGCCGTCGTCCGTCCGATTCGAGGCCGACGGGCCCGCCACGCCACCAGACTCCTCGCCCCACGGCAACTTCTCTGACCAGGCCGCGTCCGCTGCATCTGTGCCGCTCTCTGGTACCGTCAAACTCATCTCCGCACCCGACCCCTCCCCTTCTGAGACGCCCTGCTCCGACTGTCTCTTCTTGTCCGCCACATGCTGTGTGAGCCGAAGCCAGAATTCCAGTCGGTCTTCCATGTGTTCTGCTCTCGCAATCCTTAGTATCTCGTCAGGATCACCTCCTGCCTCCCGGTATACCCGCAAGTATTCCTGCACTGTGGGAACTCCCTCCATCATGCTAGACATGCTAGGCATGTCCTGCAAATCTGCCACCGTAACTCTCGGCCGGTTGGTCTGTGTCGATGTTGACGTTGCGTGATTCGAATCTTCTCCGGCGAGAGTGTGTATCGGTCCTGCCTGTGGCCTGGCCGGCAATCTGTCTTCAGCTGCCGCTCGTGGTAGAGCTGCCCGGTTAGCCGTTGCAGGTATGGCCTGCGGCTCTGGCTCGACATGCGCCTCGTCCCCAAAGTTCGAGTTGGTGCCCATCTCCCAGTCCGTGGCTTCGTCGTTGTCGTCTTCGTGCCTGTCCTCGTCGTCATGATCGTCATGATCGTCATGGTCGTCATGGTCATCATCCCCGATCTGTCGGGCCAGAAGCGGTTCCGGCTCGTCGCCGGCTGCCGCTGCAAAGGCAGCGCGCATGTTGATCTCTGGCTGCTGCTGTACCACGTAGTCGCGCACGAGGATTACGAGCACGCAGCACACGATCACGAGAATCGTGATGATCTGGCCCTCCAGCGCGTATATAATCCCCCAGTTCACCGAGCTGTACCGTGTCAGCGACCGCAGAAAGCCCACTTCGCTCAGCAGCGACGGTGGCAGCGTGCCTGCAGCAGCGACGCCGCCTGTCCGGCTCAGGTTGGACGCCGCTGCCGAGGCAAACTCCCCGGGATTGACAAGGTCGACCAGGAACCCAAAGACCGCCGAGAATATGGACACGCCGGCCGTCATGTTCTCCCCGTATGCGCCTGCAGCCACAGTGTCAGCAGCGACAGCCGTGCTGACGGCTGCTGCGGCTGCTGTGGTGGACGTGAACAACGGGCTCGACGGGCAGACGGCCGTGGACGCGCTAGCTGCGGCCGTGGCCAGGGCCGAGGCGTTGCGAAGGAATTCGTCGTCGCCGGCGAACATGGCGTGTGGCGAGATCAGGCCCTCCTCGCTGATCCAGAAGAAAAAGGACCACTCCCAGCGAGTCAGGTACGGCAGCCATCCCAGCCACACGCTGGCCACCAGGCCGATGCGCAGCCAGACCAGCACATTGCGCAGAAAGTATTTCGCCAGATGGCCGATGAAGACGAAGAACGGAAGCTGTTTCGGCATCGTCGGCGAGTACAGCTTTGTGAAGCGAAACGACGTCTTGCACAGCTCGCAGTGCTTTTTCTGCGAGTGCGAAAGCCACTCCATCAGACAGTCCTGATGCACGTACTTGATGCTGCCGCTACATTTGCACGGGTAGAAGAGCGGCTCGTCGGGCGTGGCTTCGCCCCTGCATATCCGGCAGGTGTCGGGCTCTGCGAATGCCGTGCCGTCGATGGCACGCGGCCTCGTTGACGATGCGGCCGAAGCACCGCTCAGCCGTCGCTGATGCCGCGACACGGCCGTGACGTCGTCTTCTGCATCCATCTCTGGAAGCGGGAGGTCGGACTGAGTGTGAGTGAGTGGGGTAGAGGTCAAAACGGGCTGTGTGGTCGAGTTCGGTATCGCCGGAGCGTATAAGATAGAGTCAAGGGCTCATGACAGAATCAAAGTCGTGTTGATGCGAGTGCTGAGGCACAAGATGGTCGTGACTGGATTAATAGAGGTCAAGTCGGCGTCGTCGATGGTCTCGTCATCAAAAGAGCGCAGATTGATGGCCACCCGTAGCCCAAGGTCAGCTTTGGGAAGCACTGTTGTCGTTTCCGTTTGTCTTTCTTGTAGGCGGACGTATCCACAGAGATGGCAGGCCGAAATGCAAGCTGCAGACTGAAAGACCCAGCTCTCCTTGGTGGGATTGCTTTTGTCTTGGGTCTGCAAGGTGGCGTTTCTCTGCTCAAGCCGTGCCTTCCCACGACCCTCTCATGCAAAATAGTGGATTGCCCCTTTGGGCCAGGAAGAGCGGCAGAATATTTATCCGGATACCGGTCCCATTTATCACCTACAGCTCTTGGTGCCTGATATTTCCGGCTTGAGTCCGACGCCGGACTTCTGGCCAGCTGGCAGCTACTTACACGTGAATATGAAGCTGGATACCGAATGGAAGTACCGCATCAACGTCGACGTGATTACAATCTACGGCGTTGGATCATTTTCCACGTCCTGTGAATAGCGCTAGGTACTTGTATGTGAGGCACTTACAAGTCAGCCACCCTTCTAGAGTGCGCATTAGTGCCAGCCTCGTCGTGCTGTGAGATAAGGATCGCGAGAAATGGCCTATCAGCTCGTCGACTCGCCAAAACAAGCGATACCGTTCCCCGACAGGACCAGCGCTGCTGAAACAGGCAGTCTCATCCCTGCATCAACGTGGCATCTAGCGGTGCCGAGCTGCAACAGCATCAAGGAACAGGGAAGCAAGATATCTGCATGCACTGTAGTTATTGGCTGTCACCACTCCCGTGCCAATGACGACTTCCTGCAGAAGTCCGCAGCTGAGAGCAGGACCTATGACGCTGGCGCGTTGCTCAGCCTTCGCTCCTAGTGCAAGAGCTATTTCTTCCATCTGATCATTGCCAGCTGATGGCCTCGGCGAAGCCTCCAAAATAGTAGACAGGCCTCCACATGTCCGTGACCTGTTTCGAAAAAGCGCTAAAAGACAAGCTTGTGAGACAAGGAGGTCGCGCGACCCCTCCAAACCTACCTGTACATACTCCGTAGTACCTGTAGACTAGTAGTGCTCATAGTGTTATAGCTGCCTAGTTGCCTGCTAGCTGAGTGGCCAAGTTGTTTATATCGGCAGCCCCGGTTTATTTTTGCTTGAAGAGTACATAATAATCGGTGGTGTTCCGTAAGAAATCTCACGACGCAATCGTTACCCGTGGAGCATCCGCTCGCCTTCATCCCCAAGGCCCTCGTTGCCAGTTTCTCTCTACGACTTCTCTCCTTCCCCTTTTCGGCGTCAAACACTTCAATTGTGTCTAGATCTTGGCGAACACGCATTCGTCTCGCTCTCCCCTCGACCGCTCCTCGAGCTTGCTCGTCACGCTGCCATGGCGGCTAAAGACGATTTGAACGGGTCGTCCAAATTCGCAGAAAGTGCCGTTAACTTGATTTCGCGGAAAAGCAACGGCCAGACTCTGCCGTCGCGGCGCCAATCCATTCCCAAGAACCAGCCAAGTCTCATCGGCCGTCTCTTCAGCACAGCTGCAAGGTATGGCTGCTCTTTTTTGCTGTCAGTCCTTCTGCCATATCATTAACGACTTCTTCTCTGCAGACTCTTGACATGGTACTCCATTATCACCATTCTCTTCCGCTGTCCTGCGTCTCTCGACGCCTGCGACGAAGCATCGCCACGGATATGCAAGCCCTACTTTGAGGCCAAGCTGGCCGTTGAGCCCTTTGTTCGGCCGTACTACGATGTCTATGCGGCCCCGTACGTTGAAGTCGTCCGGCCCTATTACGACACGGTCGACCGCATGGTCATCGGGCCCGCCCGCCAGTATGCGGTCAAGTACGGCGCACCGCGGGCAGAGCAGCTGAAGCTGCTTACTCGGTCCCAATGGGATAAGAACGTCCAGCCGCAGCTGGCAAAGGCCCAGGGCGTTGCTGCAGAGAAGTACGCAGTGCTCCTTGGTCCTCACGTCGATGGAGCGGTTGCGGTTGTGCGTCCCTACGTCGCCATTGCTCGTCAAAGCGCTCTGCAGACGCACGAGGATGTTATCTTGCCCTCCTTCCGCTTTGTCGCCCCGTACGCGCTGCAGGGCTACGCAGCCGGCTCGTCATTTGTGACCGGAACTGCCGTGCCGACGGCTATCTGGACTTGGCGCAGGGTCGCCGCTTTTCTGGATGGTGCCGTTTGGCCACGGCTGCAGCTCCTCTACATCGACACCGTTGAGCCGCAGCTGGCCAAGATCGGACAGCGGCTCGGCCGCTACAGCGACAAAGGCCAGGGGACGAAGCAGAAGACATCGTGAGCATGAACAGCTGTTGTGGTGAGCGTTTGTTTTCATTGCAGCTAACCATCTCCTTTGGCAGCATCCAGAGCATAGCCCCGTCCTCCTTCACGAAGCCGACGTCGCCCGGCAGCTCCTCCAAGACAACGGCATCGTCTGTGGTGGCCGAGGAGACCACAACCACGACCACGACAACAGATGCCGGGGTTTCATCCACTGGTCCAACTGCCACGCTGCCCCCTCCAGCTGTCACCGCGGCTGCCAAGCTGCACTCCCATGCGCCCATCCAGCCGCCAGATGAGCCGGAGCAGGGTGAGAACGACGAGCGCCGGATCGCCCGCGAGACAGTGGCCGAGGACCTGCGGGCGTGGCAGGAGAAGTATGCCAAGGCAGCCGATGAGGGCGCAGCCGAGATCGAGCTGCGGGTCGAGGAGATCGCCACGCGCATGATCCGCCGGCAAGCGCGGACGACGGGCAAGTCGCTGGTGGTGCAGCTGGAGAAGGCAGTCGAGACGCAGCTGGCGCAGCTGCAGCAGGAAATTGTCGATGTGGTCGGCGCCGTAGCCGAGGTCAAGGCAGCGAAAGCTGAGGCCGATGAGCAGATCCTGGCAGCGGTGCGGCGGGCGGGCGTGGAGATCAAGCAAAAGGCGCAGGCGGTGCGGTCGTGGCGCGACGAGTTCAGCAAGGAGCTCGAGCAGACGGTCAACCGGGCGGCCGAGAACCACTTCACCATCCTGGGGTCGATCCGTGACCTGGCGCTGCAGAAAATTGGCATGAAATGGGCCTGGATGGAGGGTGTGACATATCGCGACTGGGCCAAGTACCACCAACTGAAGGGCCGGTTCGACGAGTGGGAGAACGACCTGGAGCAGCTGATCGTCACACACCCGGCGCTTGAGGAGGCCCAGAACGCCGCCCAGGCGGTCGAGGACGAGGCCATGCTCACGGCACAGTCAGCGGCCAAGGAGCTCGCCCGGCTCAAGCAAGTCGCCGCCTGGAAGGTCGCCGCGCTGGATGCCAGCGACAGCTTTGACAGCGACGCGACCAAGGCTGCTGCCGAGGCTGCCGAAGCCGCCGCGGTTGCTGGGGTTGCTGAGCCAGAGGCGGTTGCTGAAGCTGAGGCTGGGGCCGAGACAGTTGAGGCCGAGATTGTCGAGGAGACAGATGATACAGAGACGTCGACTGCCACTACAGCCACTGAGACAGAGACACAGAGTGCCGAGGAAACTGTAGGCGTCTCGGAACCAATTGACGATGCAGACATCATCGACATCCCAGCCTCCTCGTCGGTAGCCCCGGCCTCCACGGTGTCTGCTGCAGAGGAGACGCCAACAGAGGTAGTGGAATTTGAGAAAAACCCTGCAGAGGAGGATGTCGTCGAGGCACCAGCGCCGACAGCTGATGCGGACGATCTGGAGGCCCCGGAAAGCGAGCTTCCTGTCGACAACACCCTCACAGCTGTTCTTGGGGACGTGACAATCCTGCCGGTGGCTGAGAGCTCCGATGCCGAGGCTGTGGCAGTAGAAACCGCTACTCCCGAGATCGAGGAGCCTGTCACATCTGCCGTTGAGGACGATGAGACAACAAACACCACGTCAAGCACTATGGCCGAGAGCAGCACTGCTTCTACAGCCGCGCCGTCAGACATCCCCAGTGAACTGTGACGGACCCATGAATTACGCCCTCTCTTTTTGTTTTTTCTTGTTTTTACGAAGGCCGATTGTCGGCACGATACGTTGGATGTAAGAACGCCAAAATAAAAACTCTTGTTCGGGCCGTGTCGGATGCTGTCGGGAGATAGGACGAGCCATCGTGTTTTGGGAGGGTTGGTTACCTTTCCGTGGACCTCTTCTGTTCCTGTTTTACTTTTCCTGTATTATTCTACAGTTCATCTATACCCATGACGCCTCGGATACCAAGGAAGGACTGGCCAGCTTGCAGGAGGAATGTTGATTCGGTTCTCTCCTTTCTGACCTCGTCAGCACTCCCGCCCCATCCTATATGTATATAAAACAGCCTAATGTATACGGCCAACGGAACATGCTCGAAGCAAGGCGCGCGCATTGTCGAGAGCGGGGAGATGTGTGTGAATGGATGTCCGGGGATCACGGTACAGCGTCCCATCTGTGTCCTACGGCACCCGCGTCTTCAGCTGCACGCCGTGCCAGTCCTTCATCAGGTCGCCCAGCACCGCATTAACCATGCGCTGCTGCTTCAGCATGTTGGCGCCGCGGAACCTTTCCGAGCTGATCTCGATGCCGTACATAGATCCGCAGCCGCCAGAGATGTCACGCACGCTCAGCTCGACCGGCGTAAACGCCTCACACAGCAGATCCCACACCTTGGACTCGGCCTCGTCGAGGAAGTCCGGCTTTGGCGGCACGGCGGACGAGGAGGCCGTTGCGCTTTCGGCAGCAGTCGAGGCAGCAGCAGAAAAGCGACGGTGGCCGGAAGTGAGCGATTGCAGGGCCGTCCATGAAGCAGGTCGGCTGGCTGTCTGCGTCTGTGTCTGTATCTGGAGCACCGCTGCACCACGTCCGCTGTAGGCTCGGGATGAAGGAAGCGCTGAAGCCAGCGGCGACAGCAGCCCGGATCGACGGCCGGAAAAATGGCGACCGGCCTGGCGACAGGCGTTGCAAATCATGGTAATGGCTCGTCAGATGTGTAAGGATGTCTGCTCGTTGGTTGTGCGTGTGCAATCGCCTGCACAGTGTCGTGACGTGGGAGCAATGAGCAAACCGTTACAGGCGATTTTTTTATTGTTTAGTCCCGATTTTGGGGTAACAAGCGGATGCGATCGCTTTACTGGGGTAAATCTCCCCTCGTTATCGGCCGGCCACTGAGTAATCAGCATTCGTCTTTCCGGCTATTCGCTATGCCTGCCATATATAGTATTACAAAACTCGCGGCAATTGGATCGCGATCAGCGAGGGTACAAGATTATATCCTGCCTAGACGTATTATTCAGCTTGTATCTTGTAATAATTTCACTTCCAAAACGGGGTACGGAGAAAAGGTTGGAGAAAACAGGAGGGCAAAAACTGACTGCCGAGTTCAACGAATGAAGATCAAGTTCAGAAACGAAGAATCACAACAGCTCAATCTCGGCAGGCCCGGAGGCAAAAATGAAACCTCTCTCGCCGGGAATTGAACCCGGGTCCCGGGCGTGACAAGCCCGTATACTGACCACTATACTACAAGAGATTGGAAAGAAGCTCCGACACGGGGAATCGAACCCCGAGCTGGTCGGTGAGAGCGACCGATGTTAGCCATTACACCATGTCGGATATGAAGTTGAAATTCAGCTAGTCGTTGGGAGTGAAAAATGGGGCTTCATCGGCGGCCAGCCGGGGACTTTTTGACGACATTCAACGGAGTATCCGTACGGAGTACTGACAGCGCACTCGTACCCGCTTCTTCGTACTCGGATAAATGCGTTGGTTCCGACACTGACAACAACGTCCGCATCGGGTAAGGCGATCTACCGGAGACCTATCTCGTTTTCGCTGGCAGTTGCCAATATTCAACAAAAAAGCAAGATACCCCAACAATTAGCGCCGAAGCTTCCTTTTACTTTCAGGGGTAGTTTTCCATCGTACGGCACGGATGTTGGCCGTGCCGGCAGGCGCAGCTGTCAGCTCACCGCCCTGGGTCTCACGGCAGTAAAGTGCCGGCTTAGCTAAACTTGGAACTGCAAAATCCAGCGATGGTACAAAAGCGCGCCAGTTTGGGCGTTTCCTGCCTCTCTGCTTTGTCTTCCGTCCACGTCTCCGCGAACCCAACTTCCGTCGCGTGCTGTCTCCGAGCCCCCAATTGCCACCTGCCCACCCGGCCCACGCAGCCATGAAAGTTCTCGTCGTGCTCGGCGCCATCCTGGCAGCCCTGGCGTACGTTGTCGAGAAGAACCTGGACTCGTTTTACGTCTTCCAGCCGGAGCAACTGCACGAGCTGGCCAAGCAGGGCGTGGACAAGTTTGGCAACGACACGGCGGCGATCATCAGCTACGTGCACGGCGAGCTGCTCGGACAGGCATCCGTGTCCAAGTACGTTGCCCAGGAGCAACACTGGTTCTTCAACAATGCTGGCGGTGCCATGGGTGGCATGACCATCCTGCACGCCAGTGTGACCGAATACCTCATCTTCTTCGGCACCACGGTGGGCACTGAGGGCCACACCGGTCGCCACACGGCCGACGACTACTTCCACATCCTCCACGGCGAGCAGTGGGCCTACGTGCCCGGCGAGTTCGAGCCCGAGGTCTACGTCCCCGGCAGCGTGCACCATCTGCGCCGCGGAACCGTTAAGCAGTACCGCATGCCCGACAACTGCTTCGCGCTTGAGTACGCCCGTGGCTGGATTCCGCCCATGCTCTTTTTCGGCTTTGCCGACGGCCTGAGCAGCACCCTTGACTTTCCGACGCTTTGGACGACGACATGGCTGACCGGCAAGGAAATTGTTGGCAACCTGCTGCTGGGCAAATTTTAAGCGGCACTTGAAGGGTGGTGGAACGGAATGGGAAAAGTACATGTACAAGCCAAATGGGGTAATGCCGGGGATTCTATCGGCTTTCCATATCTGCTCGTGCGCTGGCCTTTGGCTGTACTCTCCTTCCGTACTGTCGGATATGCTCATATACGGGTAACACCAAGAATATAAACTTAAATGTCGTCTGTGGACTTGATATGGAGTATCACGAAGAATCAGTTGAGCAATGACTTGATACGGTTAAGTCCGGGGCGATCAATTCAGGCCGTGCCAAGTGTACAGTGCAGTCTGCGAATCTGTGAGACATGTGGGTCGCAACTGTTCAGCCTTGCTCTCCTCGCTCTGCTTAGTCATATTACCGAATCTCACCCGCAACTCACAAGTTCATCGAGGAACTCAGTAACCCGATAAAGCTTCAAGGGACCACACAATGGAAGAATATCCCGACGAGCACATGTCAGCGGACCAAGCTGGATCCGGCGACGAGGGTCTTCCAGCCGGCAGCAGCAGACAGCACAAAAGGTCGCGGGTGCTGCTAAGTTGTGCGCCCTGTCGAGTGTCGAAGCTGAAATGTGACCGATACACGCCGTGCGGGAACTGTCTCAAGAAGGGCCGCACAGATCTCTGCACCTATGTACCGCGGCCGAAGAAGCCAGAGAGGCAGGCCACCAGCATGGCAGCACGACTGCGTCGTCTGGAAGGGATGCTGCGGGAAATGATTTCCGACGATGGCTCAGCAGCCATGTCCAGCTTTGGTGAGGCGCGCAATGTAGACCAGGCGGCCCGTGTCACGCTAGAGCAGAAGCTGGCTGCCGAGGGGATCACACTGGCAACAGCAGAAGAGGCATCGGCAGGAACAGGACCGGAAGTCGGTGCAAGACCGTCACAGACAGACAGCAAGCCGAGCAGGCTCGATGCAGGACGTGTGGTGATGGGTGAGCGGTCGACGACATACGTTGGGGCGACGCATTTCATGGCGATGCTCGACGACATCGAGGACCTGAAGAGCTACTTTGAAGATACGCAGAACGCCGAGGCCGAGACAGAGCCAGACGAGCCGCTGACGGACGACTCGCCGGCATCGGTAATGCTGGGGACGAAACGAGTGAGGTCCAAGCACGATCTGCTGGCAGTGATGCCGGATCGAAGCGTGGTGGACCGACTGATTGTGTGCTATTTTGGGTCCAACACGCCCTCGCTGTGTGAGTGTGCGATGTGGATTGCTGAGGGCTGATGGGCGTGAGTGAAAACGAAACAGCTGACGACAGACAGACACGGTGCACCGGCCGACCTTTGCCAAGGAGTACAGCGCGTTCTGGCAGGATCCGTCAGCAGCCTCGGTCGACTGGCTGGGGGTGCTGTACGGGATCCTGGCGCTGGGGGTGCACTTTGCCTCACTGCAGGGGCCCGGGAGCACGGCACTGGAGGTCACGGCGATCTCGCTAGGCGAGCAGTTCCGGCTGTACCGATCGGCGACATCGTGGGCGCTGACGACGTCGCGGCTGGTGAGCCCGAGCCAGCAGACGATGCAGGCGCTGCTCATGTACGAAGAGGCGGAATTCCTGGTTAACCGGGCCAGCCAGACTCATTGCTGGCTGTTGTCGGCCACGTGCATCCGGCTGATGCTCAACATGGGAATGCATCGCGACCCGAGCAAGCTGCCGACGATCTCGGCCTTCGACGGCGAGATGCGACGCCGGATGTGGAATCTGGCCATCCAGCTGGACCTGATCGTGTCGTTTCACATGGGTCTTCCGAGCATGATCCACGGCATCCCCAGCGACACCGGGCTGCCACACAATTTGCTGGACGAGGACTTTGGCGAGGACTGTGCCGTTTTGCCGCCATCGCGACCCGACCACGAGTACACGCCGATGAGCTATCCGATCTTCAAGAGCATGGTCTGTCGCGTGTTCGGTCAGGTTGCCCGGCTGTCCCACACGCTCATCCCGCCATCGTATGCCGAGGTCATGCGCACCGACAGTTTGCTGCTCGACCGTTGGCGCCAGATCCCCTCCTTCATGAAGGTCCGCCCGCTCGCCGACGCTGTCTTCGACCCACCCTCGCTCATCATCCAGCGCTATGGCCTCGCCTCGCTCTTCCAGAAGAGCCGCTGCGTCCTGCACCGACCCTATCTCGCCGTCGCCGTCCCCCGTCCTGAACACGCCTACTCACGTCGCACTTGTCTGCAGGCTGCTCTCGAGCTGCTCGGCTACCACGAGGCCGTCGCCGAGGCCACTGCTCCCGGCGGCATCCTCAGCCACGTCGGTTGGTTCGTCACCGGCCTCGGCATGCACGACTTTCTGCTGGCCGCTATGATCGTCTACCTGGTCGTCCAGAACGACGCCCTATTCAAAGACGAGCTGATCATCTCCGACAGCGCCAGCGACTCGGCTTCTGAGCCTCAGTCGGCCTCCTCGTCCTCGCCGCCAGCCCTGCCGGCTGTCAGGAGCACGCTCGTCAACCTTCTCCTGCGCTCATACCGTCTCTGGGCCTCTCTGGCAACGAACCACTACGAGGTCCAAAAGGCGGCCGAGCTTCTCAGGATCATGGTCAACAAGATTGACGCCCACGTCGACTCGACCGGACATCCAACATCCACTGCTTTTGATACTGGCAGCTCCTGGAAGACGGGCATTGACGAATCCTCTATATCGAACATCTCACTGGGCGATGGTAGGACTTCTCTCGCCAACGTATCTAAGCAGCTGCTAAAAACAAGACAAGAACCCATAAGCATGCCGCCATCGGTCTCCTATGATCTCCCTTTCGACCTTTCCACGCCCGTCTTGAACCAAGACAGTATGCAGGCCAACTTCTCGCGCCAAGACCTGGTGCCCAACGTAGCGGCTGTCAACAATGACGGAGATCCGCCAGTGATGCCGGACATGTACGAGTCGTGGATCACCATGCCTCTCGAAACGCTCGACTGGGTACGTGTGCTGTCATCCTATTTATTGTAATTGGCCCATCTGACCCTCATGGCAGGACACCGTCGACAACGGGCTCCGGGCCAGCAGCAGCCACAGAAACGATTGGATCGACCAGTCGACATTAGACGACATCAACAGCATCTCTACTGGCCTGTGGGACCATCCGGATGGCGTGCTCCAAGGCCCCTAGTATTCACCGTCAATACACCTACGGAGTAGACAGACGACTGCCCGACGACATTGCTGCACGCAGCTCCGGGCAGTTCGACCGGGCCAGAGGCAACACGCTGCCCTGGCTGCCTCGGAAATCACCTGATGCTTGCAGGCTCTGTCCAGCGACAGAACGCTATGGAAGCACGCCATACAGGACACCCACTCGATAGGTAAAAGAAAATCAGGAAAACGAAACGCGAAGAGCTACGCTATGCAAGAACATTCCCCAGGAAAATTCAGGGCAAAAAGAAAAAAAAGAAAAAAAAGAAAAAAGAAAAAAGAAAAAGCTATAGCGCGAAGCTGGTCCCCAGACGGTCCCATCTCGATTTTCTTGTGGAGATTCTCTGCAGAGCAGGGGACGGCTCTGCAGCTAGCCAATAAAATAATGCTTAGCCGCTTATAAAACAAACATCTTCAGCCAAGAGCAAGAAATATGCAGCCCCTCTGATTTCTCCCCGCCTCAGAAGCTCGCCGAGGAAGGGTTGAGAATGGGCTGGCTGGCTGGCTGGACTCACACGACCGCGGAGATGCCTCTGCCAACTGCGAGCAGGATCAAGAACCAGATCTTTCTAGTACGTAATCAGGGAGAACCCGTCACGGCCACTCGTAGGCCCGCTTTCACGGGGTTTTTTTTTTTTTTGCAATATTTACACGCTACTCTGGATGCTTTGGTCATCCTGTTTGTTGTTTCTCTTAGACAACGTGCGAGGCCTGGCCTATCACGAGTCCACGGCCGAGAGGAGACACGGGTGAATTCCTGGATCTTGCAACATCTCGGCGGCCAAGCAGAGCAATCCATAACGAAATCGAATCCACCGTGCGGGCCAGTCATAATGACACGTCCACCCCTCTGCCTTGGTGTTATGTACTTTGTATATTGTTACGGAGTATTGTCGCGGTTATTTCGACCGGTGAGGCTACCGATCGTCCCTGTATCATTTCTTCCCGTCTCGACAGGCGAACCAGCGGAACAAAAGCATCCCATCGATGCAAGTAGGCCGGAGTAAAATGTAGTTTGAAAGACCAATCTTCTTCTCCGTGACCTGTCAAGTCAGAAGCAAGCCAGCTCGTTAGGGCAGGGGTGTGGCCCTAGCAAGCGCCTGTCTCTGTAGAGATAAGAACATCGAGCAGGTCTCTTGCCAGCAGTGTCTTTGGTGGCCGACGATATGACTGTCAGGTATTCCGTAAACATTTGGTCGTCCTGTCCCTCTGGGATTCGTTATCTCCTGGCGATATCGAAACGGGAATCTCGCAAATGGCTTTAAAACAGGCAACTACCCCCCTCCGCACCTTCTCTCTCGTCTGGCCTGTCTCATCGGCATCATCTCGGAGAGCCGAGTGATTTCCGCCGCCAACAAAGACAGTGTTATATCCTCAGCACGGCCCAGCTACCAGCACAACGTGTATGGATGGCCACCGAGTCAACGAGATGGGCAGCCACCAGCTGACCATGCTGGCAGTCATTTACCTAATCCCAACCCCCCTCCTCCTCCTCCCCTGTCCGATCCTATGTAGGTAGGGCTTCTGGAACACTTGCCTTCAACGGCAGCTGACTGTCCGTAATAAGCAAGTTGCTCGGCTACGGACGAAAACGGCAAGGGGACACAGGCTCCTGCACAGTGCTGACAAATTTCAAGCCGTTATGCGATGTCTTTTTGCAAGTGCAGTTGTCCCCGTAGTGGATCAAGTGATCTGACGCTTCCCTGTCTGAACTCTTAGGGCAAGCCTCTTCTCTCTCCATTCCAATTCCGTCCTGGGGGTGGTTTTTTAAATTTTGCCGCTGAAGAATTCCAACCAGCGTTGGTGAAAACGATTTATTTTTCTTTGTCAATTCGGGTTCGTCATTTCTATGAGAAGACGCTGGATCTAGCCAATCACAAAGCGCGCGCATGCACACGCCGGCCTTATCAGATTTGCCCTGAACAAATCACATTCTTTCTCGATATCGAGACGGCTAAGGCCGTACTACGGAACATTGACCCAGACAGGCCATGTCGGTATCCTTATTATCTTACCTATCTCACTTTTCTCTCTGGGGCCGTTACCCCCCTCCCAGCTGCCAAGGTCTGGCGCTGGCCGGACGCTTCCGCTGGCGTGCCTTTCGGTCCTGTGATCGTGCCCAGAGTAGGATCCAACACCCTATCCAGCTTTCCAGACCGAAGGCACCAAGACAACAAAGACGAGCTGGACAAGGGAGCTGGACAAGGAAAAGATAACGCCATTTGCCATCCGTGTGGCACATACACACTGCAGGAGGGCATTCTGCAAATAGGTGCCAAGTGCGCTGTCTTACCGACAATCGGGAGCGATACCAGTCACAAATATGCACGGGACATCCTGCCTATCTTTCGGCGTTTTTAGAGCTTTTTTCATTTTCATTTTCATTTTCATTTAATCTTTTATCTTTTATCCTGTACGAAGTATCTTTTGTCTTTGTCTGCTTCTTCTTTTTTTCCGGCTCTTCTCTCCTTCCCTATCCTCTTTCCCCTATCCTGGCCCACCGGCTCTCGATCCCATTTTAGGTCTATTGCCAAACGACTTGCTCCGTTTCCGGACTTCGTTGACCTCATTTCCACAAATCCTGTCGCCATCTGATACAGAACACGACTGCCCGCCTTTCCAGCAGCTCCGCCGGCAGCACCACTACCACCTACCCCAGAAAGGCAATAAGAGGGACAGTCTTCCAGAAAGAGAACAGAAACAGGCCACGCGGACAGGCGCATTTCGCTTAGCCGTACACTATCCTCCCCAACGTGCCTGGCCCGGCCAGCACAACAGTCCAGTCCCACTCAAAGACCGCATCCACAAACTCGCACGATACTTGCTCGCCTTCGTCATTTTGTATGCCGGCCTCTTATCATTTTCTTCACCTCTTTATCGGCTTCTTGTCTCCGGCATCTGTCTTCCATCCTCCCTTTGGTGCAGTATATGCACTGGTCCACACTTTATATCACGACTGCCGCTCTCTTTCCACTATTGGCCACAGCCCATCAAGTCGATTAAGTCCAGCCTCGACCACCGCTTACTTGCAACTCAGGCAAGTCCACTCTGCCCTCTTCTCCACCACCCTCTCCCCTCACTCGTCCCAATCTTAGCACTTCGCCGGCAGCGTGTGGACCTGCCTTAACTGGCACACTCTTGATCCTGCCCATGCTACTCATACAACTCATAACACTATTATGCTGTATACCGAGTACGACTGGACGCCTGCGCCTGCGGGAGCACTGTCTGCCTCACCTCACCACATTGCCATCAAGCCCTCATCCTGCTTCGTATCGTCATATGTGTGATCTTTTAGCAAGCTCGTTCCGTTAAGGCCATCTGTCACTATACTCCGTAGCTGTCCTGTTTTTCTTATCTGCACACCCTCTTTATATCCTCCGTCCGTCCCCTTCCGGCTACACTATGGTACCGTTACATGGCAGCTGCGAAGCTGCTCAGTAGCCTATCCATGCCACTATCCCTACCGCTCATCCTCTCGCCCCGCAGAGTCTACGAGTACGAGTACTTTGTGTCTTTCCTACTCTTACCCCCCCCCCCCCCCCCCCCCCCCCCCCCCCCCCCCTCCCCCTCTCCCCCCCCCCCCCCCCCCCCCCCCTCCCCCCCCCCTCTCTCTCACTTCGCCGTCGTCCTATCACACCAAACAAGAAGCTTCCTAAGTCCGCTGA
>JANSMG010000114.1:0-32697 GCA_029299265.1 Leptographium wageneri | reverse complement strand
AAGTATATATACTATCTTTTAAAAGTGTAGGTCTTTGCTAGTATAGTAGTTACTAAGTAATAGCTAACCTTAAGGTAGGCTTTATACCTAAACTATGTTCTTAAGGCTTACTTAGATATCTACTATAAGTTCTTATATATAGCTTTACTAAAAAACTTAGCATACTATATTAGCTATATAGCTAATAATATATTATACTTGCTAGTAAGTACGTTAACTTATATACGCTAATAGCTAATTACTAACTAATAGTTTCTTAATAAGATTAAAGGCTTAGCCTAATATATTCAAGAGTTTTTAGCTAGCATAAACAAGTTGCTACTTTAGTAGATAATAGTTAATAATATTATTATAACGCTAGGCAATTACGCAGCAATTACTTAAAGGTTAATAGCTTTAATAGTAGTAACTAAGAAACTTAGCTACGCCTTATAAAAAGATAAGTTAAAGCCTTTAGTAACTAACTAGCGCTTTTAGTATAAACGTTTTAAGATAGTATAATAGGCTACATTATACCTTAGTATTCTTTACTAGTACTAGCAAGAGCTAGAGCTTACCTTAATACTTACGTAGTAGTTAGTAAAGGTAGCCTAGCTTTTACTGCTAACGTTCTTAGACGTAGGTATACTATTATAGGCGTAGACTTAAGTTACTACTACTCTTAAAGTAATAGTAAGTCTTTTAATCCTTATTATTAAGTTATTACTAACCTATTACCTAAGCTAATCTTTATTCTATTATACTTAGCCTAGCCTAGCGCGCTATAGCTGTTTAAGCTAGCTATAGTAGTATACTTTACTATACTATAAGAGTAAAGAGGCTGCCTAAGCAGATCTTATAAACTATAGTAGCTTTAGTTAAGCTAGCTTAAACTAACTAAGTAGTAGTCTTTCCTTAGCTACTATCTTTAGCGGCGCTTAGTAAGTAATAGTTTTACGCTAAGTTGCTAACCTTAGCTAAGCGCTAGTATAGCGCTAAGACTATTCTTAGTGCTATAGCTAGTAGTAGTAGTATAGCAGCATTTAGTAAGAGTGCGCTAGCAAGCAGCTAGTTAGCGGCTAGTAGTAACTATATGCTAGCTAGTAAAGGCTTGCTTAGTAGCAAGAAAGAGAATAAGAAGGATAGTATTAAAAAGAGGGACGAGGGGGTAGAGGGAATGTTTATAAAGAAGGATAGTAATAAGTAGCTAGTAGCTAAGTAATAGCCTACTAATAATATATTTTAAATTTGTAGCTTTAAAGGGCGCCCTTAAAGCTAGAATAAGTAATTTATAGTACGCAATTATATAGAAATAGTAAGAGTAGTTAACTAACAATTAGCTTATATATAGCTAGCTATTGCCTTATAGTCTTCTTATTTCTTATAAGTATGTTTTATAGTCTTTTAGTAAGACTATAACTTATAGCTAGCATATACTAAGTGCTTTTTTAGTTTTTAGGTATTATACTTAGCTAGCTAGCCTTTTTATTTTACTAAGAACTAGGTTTATAACCTTTTATTAAGGTAAGTAATAATGTCTTTAACCTTATACTCCTCTTAGTCTTCTACTATTTCTAAGAATAAAAGCTTTTCTTCTTCTTTTACTAAGGTAGTCTATAGTTTAAGATAAAAGATGTAAAATATATTATATTAGTAAGCGTACTATAAAGGTAAGGCAACTTAATATATAACTAAGCCTAGCTTTTTTATAATGCAAACGTATAAGAAGGTTAAGTTTAGCTTCTTTAAGTTAACTAAGTTTAAGTGCTTTATTAATAAGCCTATAAATTCGCCTTTAATAAATTCTTTATATAAGCGTTACTTATTATAGCTCTTCTTTTATTAGCAAATTACTTTTTCTTATAACGTTTCTAGCTTCTACCTAATAGCCTATAGCTAACTAACACGCTCTTATACACCCTTTACTATAGCCTTTATAAAAGGGAAGTTATTTATAAAACAAGAGTAGTATACGTATAACGTATAAAACAAAGAAGTCTTTATTATAGTATAGTAAGCGTTATTATACGCAAATTCTACAGTACTTAACACTTACGTTTACTAGTATTGCGCGCTACTATAAAACGTTTATAAGAATTGTTCTAAGGTTTAGTTTAAGATCTTAGTACTATTGTTTGTTTATAAGTAGTATGCCGTTAATATTATTAGCTAGACCTTTTAAAGTTGCATTAGTTCTTACTAAAATTAGCTAGTAAATAAGCTATCTTTATTACTAATAATTACTTTTAAAATACTAAACTTAGTCTTTATATAGTTATAGATAAGTTAAGCAACCTTAGCAGCTATAACTATCTTTTAAGTAGGAATAAATATGCTATACTTTATATAGTAATTAACTACTACTAAGATAGCGTTATATAGACGGCCGTCTAAACCTAGGCTTAGCCTAAAACTAGTTACAAAATCTATACTAATATGCTAGAATAGCTAAACTAGTATAGGTAGCAATTAAAGGTATCTATATAGCTTATACTATAAGACCTTATTGCTTATATATAACAAATAGTTAGCAATAAATATATAAACGTTAGTAGCTAAGTCTAGCTAGTAGTACTTTTTAGTAAGAAGTTTTATAGTCTTATAGACTTTTATATAGCCTACTATAAAGAAGTTGTAGTATAAACTAATTAGCCTTACTTATAGCTTATTTACTAATAAAATAATAATGTAATCTTTATAGAATAAAGTGTTTTTTTTCTAGTAAATAATAGGTATTATTCTCTTAGCTTTGCCTAGCTTTTATAAATAAGTTGTTTAGTAATTAGTCTTAACTTTAAGTATTATAAATAGTATTATATAGTTTAAAGAAGCACTAAGGTTATAACGGCTATTTTTAGCTAGTAGCAACCTACGCCTCTTATATAAATAATAATAAGGCCTTTAGTATAAGGAGCCTTAATAACTAGTTTGCAATTTATAGCTTACTAAGAAGCAAAAAGAGTATGTTATTATATATAATATTACCCTTTATATAGTTTAGTTAATAGAATAAACTATCTACTAAGTTAGTAAACCTTAAGTAGTGCTTAATTTTAAAGTTAAACGTTAAAAGGTAGAATACCTATTAAGTAATTTAGTTTTAAAGATTCTTTGCTAATACCTTAATAACGCCTTTTAGCGCTTAGTAGTTAGTTAAAACTATAAATAAGTCCTTTAAACCTTTTAAATAGTAACGCTAGTACTTTAAGCTCTTAATAATAGCTAAAAGCTTTTACTATCCTACTCTTTATTGCATCTTACGGTCTATTAGCTTATATAAGTAGTAAGCAACTAGTTGCTACTTACTATTCTTAAGCTAGGAGATAATGCTAAAGATAGCGTAGCTTAATACATTTGTTTTTACTTATATAAGCTTTATATTATTATAGTAGTAAAGAATTGTTACTATTATAAATGCTATTTTTAGTAACTTAAAAGTAACCTTTACCTCTTTAGTTAATATAAACAATTATATAGCAACAGCTTTATGCTTGCATAGTAGGCTAGGGCTTATCTTTATTAACTTTATTAGGGCTTGCGCAATATAAAAGTAGTAAGAACCTGCTACCTTTTTAGCGCGTTTACGTGCCTGCTAGGCAGTACTAAAGAGTAGTATAAGGTACGTAGTAAAGGGCGGCTACTTTTTGTATACTAAGGCCGTTTTCAACGCTTTTTTTTGCGTTATTTAGGTCGTTCTCCGTATAAACAGGCATTACAAAGACAATGCATAGAAAATTAGCTAGTTAGAGCTATTTTTGGCGCTGCGGCAGGTGCCTTTTTTTAATTAGCAAGGTAACAGAGAGGGTGAAATTGATCCGATTATTGGTCGAAAGGAGGGGGTGGTCGAAAGGGGGGGTGGCGGACTTCCGGGAATTATGCAAATACGTGGGGCGATATACGCGCTCTTGTAATTTATTGCTACTGTATTTACTATAGCAGTGTTAGCGTAGTGCTTTATGCTAAGCGCCCTGTAAAATTATTAATAATTGAATTAGATTAGCGATAATATCCACTAAGTCCTAGAGTAGCATCGCTAATAGTTTCTCCGTATGATTTACACTCGGCACTGTGTATTGCCGCAGTTATAGAAAAGCGGTGAGAACGAATTTTAGGTAGGGACCTCCGTACTCCGTAGCTATATATTTCCTTTCAAATTCCACTTCTTATCCCTGCAAATGTACAAACCTGGCCAGATCGCAACCGGTAGAACACAGCGCGACGGCCAAAAAAGAAACCAAGGAAGCCGCTTACGCTATTGATATCAACCAGTTGTTCATAATATTATTGGGGCGACCGCTTCGATGCCACTGCCGATATACTGTTTTCCATCTGTTCCCTTTGGCAGAAGAAAAAGACAAGACGCGAAGACGCGAAACGTCTGATCCACTTACCCTTTCCGTGTTCTATCGGACTGCAAGCCTCGTTTCTTATTTTCCGTCTAGTTGGACGGTGTCTTTTTTAGCTTACTCTTGTCATATTTGGTTGTCACTGGGGTGAAACCTGTATATCAATTAATCTCTTTCTCGCGTGCAGCGACTGGTTCTGACATGCACCAGCGAGCAACCAGCTAGCAGCACATTAGAAGAGGATATCGCCCCTGTCAAGATCGATTTTGGGACTGATAGAAACGTCTCGGAGGCCTTCACGTTTTAGGCTACGCAGCCACGTCTGCATTTTTCCCTGCTGTCTCTATATTTTCGTCGTCTTGTCATCACCTTTTCGTTGTTGACAGCCACATAACTACGAAATCGACATCAGGCCGCTTGACGCTGATATCCACATCAGTGGCACTTGAACGGGAGAAGGGAATGGGACAGGCTATCCGCCCGCTCTGTTTTTCTTTCCCATTCAGGCCATCGCCATGGATCTCATACGGCGTGCTTCAAAATTCATACCGGCTGCACCGACGCCTCAGCTCCCGTCTGTAGATGACAAAGGCCGCATTCAACGAGCCAACCGATGGCGAGCCCGCCTTGCCTACTTCAGACAGCCTATGCGGTTGAAGGGCAACTCCAACATATCTGTGCCGCTAGGCATCGTTATCCTCTTTCCTTGCATTGTGGTGCTTTTGATCTTAATACTCTTCGTGAGGCATCCTAGCTCCCCAGGCAGGATACTGATGCCTGCAGGAGCACCTCCGGCTATTCGGTACGTCTTATTGTGTCAGCGCCTTCATGCGTGTGTATCTTCTGTCGGCTATCATCTTGGAGGACTAACACAAGCTTATGCAAATAGCAAAATTAGCGAAGAACACGATAAGGTGTTTGTCACCGGGTGCCTCGAACCAGATACGAGTCAGCCACGAGCGAACGGCGCTTTTGTGGTCCTGGCGAGAAATAAAGAACTGGAGGGCGTCATCCAATCGGTAAAATCTATAGAGCGTCACTTCAACCGGTGGTATCATTACCCCTATGTTTTCCTAAACGATGGCGACTTCAACCAGACCTTCAAAGACGTCATACGCAACTTTACCTCTGGCGAGGTTGAGTTTGGGAAAGTAGGGCCAGAGATGTGGGGATACCCAGATTGGATTGATCCCAAGGTTGCCAAGGAGGGCATCGCCAAACAAGGAGACGCCGCTGTCATGTATGGCGGACTGGAGAGCTACCACGCCATGTGTCGGTTTTATTCTGGGTAAGATATATGGCTCTAGCGAAACGCGTACTGTACTAATGTTATCTACCATTCTAGCTTTTTCTACAAGCACCCTCTCCTTGCCAAGTATGAGTGGTACTGGCGGCTGGAACCGGAGATCAAATATTTCTGTGACATCACTTAGTATGTTTTCTTCTTATCTTCATGAGGCCTGACACTTCATGTTGGTGACTACAGTCCTGCTTACTGTGACTCAGTGACCCTTTTTTAAGAATGATCGAGTCCAACAAAACATATGGTTTCACGATTGCCGTGAAGGAGCTCCGCGAAACTGTCCCTAACATGTTCCGATATGCATCTGCCTACAAACGGCAGAAAAACTTAGATTCGAAGGGACTCTGGGAGATGTTCGTCGAGCCACAGCCGGAGAAGGAGGAACCGTTAGCCGAAGATGATCCGAACTACAAGCTACCCCTTCCAGAGGAGATTCTACGCACAGACCCGTCTCGCAATAGCCCGCCCGAGATCGATCCGGAGGGTATGGAAGGCGAGAAGTACAACATGTGCCATTTCTGGTCCAACTTCGAGATTGCACGACTGAGTTTCTTTCGCAGCAATGAATATGAGGAGTTTTTTCAGATGATGGATCGCAGCGGTGGTTTTTGGATGGAACGAGTACGTCTTGATCTAAGTGTACCGAATTAACCGTCTGAGGTAAAGTGCTAATCCTTGCAGTGGGGTGATGCACCCATCCACTCTCTTGCAGCCGGTGTCCTTCTCGCTCCCCATGATATTCATTATTTCCGCGACTTTGGTTACCGCCACACTACCATCCAGCACTGCCCAGCCAACGCTCCGGCGCGACAGCTACCCCGTCAACCTTACCTCGAGAAGACAACGCTTGACGAACGCAAACGGACGGAAGAGGACCAATATTGGGAGAATTACGACGAGCCGAAGGAGAATGGCGTTGGGTGCCGCTGCCGTTGCGATACAGACATTGTCGATGTGGAGGGCAAGGAAGGCAGTTGCTTGGCAGAATGGGTTGATGTTGCTGGAGGCTGGGCCAGTCCTTGAAAAGCGTCGAAGTAGGCAGAGGAACAACTAAATGCAACGATGGTGTATATTCTAGCCGGGATTGTTCCACAGCTCGATCAGTTGATATTGTCCTGTCGGACATAGGCGCATGATATAACGCATCTAAGAGAAGTACACTCATGCGAGATCAGCTATTCTCTGTTCGTTTAAATTCAACCTGCACATCCTGTTCTTGTGCAGATGACTGCTGGATTTGCCACATTGCATCTCCAATTCAAAAGCTAAACTTTAAACCTTTCCATCTTGGATCACTTAAAATTCGCCGTGTCAGAGGCCCACTGCCTCCATGGGCATCATATCAACCTCAATAACATGGATTGCTGTCTATTGGTAAAACGGCACCGTAACATAGACGGTTTCTTTTGAGGGCGGAATAAAGCTTGAAGCATAAGCCTCTTCTTACTTGTTACCCATGCTCGCTTCTAATGATCATTTCTGTACTTCAGTGTATTAGTTAGCAAGCTTCTGCTTGCCTTTCTCCCTCTACCCTTAGATTATAGACCCTCTTTACATGTCGTACCCTTCACTTTCACAAATGCAAAGCAGACCAAACCAGAGCAAGTACAGTGCAGGTGACATAATCGATACAACAAATAAACCTGCATTGTCCCTTATGTCTGACCCAACCAGGCAATTGGCTGCCGACATAGCGCCAGTTTAGGAGGGGCGATACCCGAGGCCCGTCGATTATGTCGAAATCAATCATCTGCCTCCTAGGAGGAAGTCTCAGGCCCCTCTACCCAAAACCATGACCACCATAGGGCACAAGTATGTTTTCCCTGTAGTTCAAATGGTTCCTGTAAGCTAAGATACTGACGATCGTGATTGGGCAATGCCTCTACGCAACCGGAATCCCTACCGAGATATGTAGAACGCCCCGCCCCTTATATTAGCATTCTAGAGATAACAAACACGTTCATAGACGTGCCAGTCCTATCTTCAGAGGGAAGCTTGTAATCTCATGCGCCCTATGTAGATAGCTGCTGAAATGTGACCGATCAAGTAACACAAAGGCAGCCGTTTGTTATTCTACTATCCTATGAGAAGGAGACACAAAATTCCCAACTCTGCCAGAATTTGGGCAAGTTAGTACACACAATGCCTTCAAGTCATAAATCATTCAGGAAAAAAGCTCGGTAATACCCGAAAGTAACAAAAGGTGAGAGAAGGGGTTGTTAATGAGGAAATTGGAACTCGCTCCCAGGTAATGTCAATATGTAGCAGCGAAAACAGGACAATATAGCAGAGGATGGGTAGAGAGTACACTACATACTTGCAAATCCTCTACCATCCAGTCCCCAACAGGGTCAGGAAGAGCTAGGCCAGCAAAAAAAAAAAACCCCCCCGGGAAGTGCAGACGCCAGATAAAACAAAAGCCGCCTAAGAACCGCAACGCTCCTGCTATCCTGCCCACTTTATGGTCTCACAACACAATGGACTGCTAAGCACAACCTTTATGCAACTGTAGGTGCAGTGGCTCTTTCCTCTTCCAGTTTACGCACCAACTCACGCTCCTTTGGGCTCCTCGGATTGGCATCAATGCCCAAGATGGCAGAGATTCGTGTCTTGTCCTGGGAACCCTTCACACTGTAAAATAAATCCCGGTCATCAGGAGTTGTGCCTGGGGTTAACGGTGTCGCTGTTTGCTGGTGATGAATCCCGATTCCAGGCACCATGCTTCCTGCGCGCCAGGCTTGCTCTAAAACCAATGGGCTGGTTCTAGACCCATAATCAGTGGCAATCTTATCCCAGAAACTGAGCCGGTGGACCATATAGACAGCCTGCAGCCGAGTCATGTCAATTGGCTTGTGTAGACCAGAAAACGGATGAGGTGCGGGTGGCAGGGAAGTGCAATCCAGGCGGAGATTTGGTACTCCAGGGATCCCAGGCGCCGAGTGCGATGGGGAAGAGGATGAAAATGTGGCGGCCGGAAGAAGAGATGCGCTCTGCAACGACGAAACCAAGGGAGATCCATCGCTCAAAGACGGGGAATAGGTGCGAGGTACAGCTGAGGGCCCCATGACCAGAGGTAGCGCCATGGAAGCCGGCTTCGGCAGGATAGTTGGCAGGCGAGGGGAAGACACGCTAGAGCCACTACTGACAGCAGCAGCCATGTTACTGGGAAGCTGCAGCCCACTGGGATCGGATCCGTAGCTGTCGGAGCTGCCGGGAGGTGAAGGCGTCGGCGAATATTCGTGGATAGGTGACGGAACAGAGGCCGAGAGGATGGGGGAGTGACAACCACCGGAGGAAGCGGATGAGACGCTCGTAGTGCGCTTCCGGCGGTTGCTGCCATGGCTCAGTTGGTGATAGTGGAGGCGGCAGGCGAGCTCTGTTTTCTTGAGGTGTGCCGCGATGTGCTTGTATGGCATTTTTTGGAGACGCGTCTGCAGCAGATAGACCTCCTGTGTGCAGCACGGTGATACATTAGCAAACAAGGTCTCCATGCAGGCCGGTTGGCTGTACAGCTGTGGCTATAGCTCCGGGTCTGAAACGCATCGGGCAGAACCATACCTCATCATCGCTCCATGCCCTGCCACCACCAGTCGAAGCCGGCTTTCGGTTCTTTGAGACGCCATAATCATGGCGATCAATGGCATCACACGTTGGCGTGTATGTAAAAGACGAAGCAACCTGCATGATAGAAGCCGTGCTGTTTTCAGTAGAAGTAGAGCACGAAAACACTGCAGAGCCAGACATGTAAGAGCCAGGCTAGAAGAAATAACTGCGGATGCGATATCAAACACGACCCTGCCGCCGGGGAAGAATCGATATATCGCCGAAGGCACCGTCTTGGCGCAATTCGTATGCCAAAGGAAATGAGACTGCCGCTGTGTCGATTAAGAAAGAACAGTCGGTTGGATCAAATTAACAGTCAAACGGGCGTCAAGGCTTCGTAGCGAATAAACAGCAATGAAGTAAGGACGATAAAGAGGACAATGAATATGATAGAAGGCCTTCTCTTCAAAAGAGTGGAAGCAGCCAAACCAGTTGGACAAAAAAGCTTGTGATGACAAAGGCCAGCTGCGAAGAAAGAATAGAGAAGAAGAAAAGATAGGACACACGTTAAGAACCGTGATCAAGAAAAGAAAGATTCCCCTTCTTCTCACCCGGAGAGAGTATATACCTGGGGTGAAATGAGCGAGTAGAACAAATAAAAGAGGAAGAAAAGCGACGAGGAAGATCGTAGGGAGAGCGAGCATAATTATGCATCGTTATCAGCCACATATCTTACTACTCCGTACGGAGGGTTGTGTTGAATTTTGCATGATTTGTCGCCAAAGCGCTGCCCGGCTGGTTCGTGGGAGACCCAGGGGTGGATTGCCGTCTGTGTGGATATCAGACGCATACACACAGACATAATACTCTTGTCGAAACACGCAACACAGCCATTTTTCTTTGCGGAAGGCCTAGTATTGACAAGCCAAACCAGATCGGAAACGTTGGTATCGAAGGGAAGCCAGGGTGGTTAGTGGGGGGAAGCGATGTGACAGATCAAAAAGAGAGACTAGCAAAAGCCTTACTACATACTCCCTAGTAGGTTCGCTAATAAACCATCTTCTGGCAATGAACAGCAAAAGAGGGGGCAACCAGGCAAAAATAAAAGAATCAACGTACTATATATGAGTACGTCTCTGGTCGTGTTTTCTCTGCAAGTGGCAAGCACAAGGGCGGGTGAAAGAGGGGAGGCGCCCTGCGCTTTACCGGTATCTTACAATACGTACTAAACCCGCTGACCGGAAATTGTCAAGTCGCCGAAACCTTCCATGCTAGGAGGGCGAGAAAGGACATCAGGCCCGGCTGTGTCCTTAAGGCGGACTGAAATCGACATTTTCGTCCGTTGTTCCAGCTCTGATTTCAGCAGCAATCTTCGTGGTATCCAAACATACAACGGGGCAGTAGAAGCTGTGGAGAGGCACAAGCCTGTGACTAAACCCGTATCCATCAACTTCAACGAACCATTGAAGATCGATCAAGACAGCCAAGAGCCATGCAGGTCTTGCCTCATGCAAAAACTCGCGCAAAACTAAAATAAAATAAGATTCCACCACCAAAGGGGAGACAGTGAGGGCACAGACATTTAGGTTACTTACGTCGTGCCAATTTGGCCGCCACTGGTAGAGAAGCTTGTTTCTCGTTCCACGCCCAATGCATGAGCGCAGGGCCCCGTTTACGACGTAGTTGTTTCGCATGAAAGCATTGACCTCTTGCCGCGGAATTCTTTATTTTCTAAGAGGCGTACATAGTATAGCCGCCGAGCAGACAGGGGTGCGGCCTTAATGGAGCCGTTGAAGCCGTCAAGAACTGTGTTGTTTTACGATGCGTTTCGAGGTTGTTGTCGCGAAGGACGTTACAGAGTTTCTGACCCGCTCATTGGACGAGGAATTGTCTCATTCGAGAGAGGGGCCCCATTTTCATAGAGCCTCCACCGTGAGCCTCCAAACCCGGCTTACGGAGCACGGGCTGGCCTCACACGGAGCTGGAGTTAAAACACAGCCTCGTTTCCGACACATAGCTCTACTATGTACACAATTTGCTTGCACGGGTACTCTGAAATGACAATTTAGCACAAAGCAACTGCCTTTTGTCTTAGGTAATAGCTGACTGCCCACCAATTTAGGTCCGCAAAGCAGCTCGTCTGGTCGTACTGTGCAAGATAAGATACATACCGCCGTTCTCGTTGCTTCGCATCGTGTATTGGGCTAAAAATGGCCACATTAGCAGGCGACTGCTACCTAAATAATAGCTTGTCTTGCCCTTTCCCCATTCGCTGCGGCTCTTCTTATCCATCCCTTGAAACTCGCTACATACTACGTCGTATGTACAAGGCCGGCCCAATTTCAACTTGGTGTCAGGTCTTTCCCACTCCGAGTCAGGGGTAACCAGCAGGTGGGGTTCATCTAAGCTCCACGCGCCAAAGACCATACTATGCATGAGCTGCGATAAATACTCCGTATTGATAGCTGTCCCGTACGTTCCCATGTTTGGTATGAAGGATCGTATCTTACATACGCGTACGGACTGCTGGAAGTATGTATTACAGGATACGTATCCTACATTACTTACGCTGTGCATCCAAGGGACAGTGCACCGTGCTGACTCAGGTTTGGGACAAACAAAAAAGTAGGATATATTTGGGCCTCCCCTGCTGGTTTGTTTTCTGTACTCCGTACGCATAGGCCACGAAATTGAAACAACAATACGAACAAATCCCACACTAGAGATTCCACTAGCGCAGTCGCGACAAAGCCTAAATCTTAATCCGCCGTGCACTCCGTACGGAGTACGAGTGCAATGGCGTGCGAGGTAAACAAAGTTGCAGCCTGGTACCGAATTGATCAAAGCTATTTTTGTTCCCACTGATGCAGCACTTTGTACATTCGGAGTAGTACTCCGTACGCATACTTTTTTTTAAAAAAAAAAATAGATACATACATAGTAAGGCAACTAGCTTGTGCCATTCACGTAAATTTCCTCCTTTTTCAGCGTGAAGTTTTGGTACGGAGTATCTTACTAGATTTCTTGAAGTATCTGTGTCGGTACCTCGAATAACCCCGCCGGTTGCCACCAATGCATTGATTGAAATGAGGATAACGCGACGAAGGCTGACTTCATTACTCCGTAAATCGACTTTATTGACTAGAAGAGGAGAGGTTGAAGATACTGACCTGTAAACGAACAACATTAGTACGACGCTGATGAAGAGCGAGAATTCGAGCATCACGCTCCTACAACCATTATTATTGCTATACAGAGTATAGAATAACAGCATCAATTGACAATCCACCCTACTTGTTTAAGGTTGTTTCGATTAGACCCCTCTCTTATTTCTTTACCGCTTTTCCCTTTCGGCGTCACCTTCTTCCGGTTATAGAACTTTATGTAGTGATATGGAGACCTACGGAGCACGGAGTATTTTGCAACAACTTCTCCTTATGGTGACCTATGTCAAAAGAAAACTTACGTACCTAATTGCAAGACAAATATTCAGGCAACATATATTCTCTTTTGGCTAGTCTGATCTGTTTCTTAAAATCTCTCCCCGACGGCATCACCTAATTACATCATCTTTATAGCAACAAATACATATGTAAACTCTAGGGGAAGGGGTAAGGTAGTAAGGGGGACCTACAAACAGAATCTTGCGTCGCAGATATTATCGTTGGGGCGAACACATTAACCCTCTTTTCTTTCAAAACTGGTATATCCACTTATGGACTTGTGTGAGAAGCAGTTTTCTTCTTTTTACAAAATCGATAAAATAAAAAAGAATTAAGTTTTGAGTGTGTTTCCACTTGTAATACGGAGTAGTTACAGGAACATAGCAAGCTCGCGCACACACTATTTTGCAAACTGCACGGGGTATGCTTTTCATTTCGCTTATTTAGAGCAGGACGGGCAGCTTTTCCCCCGCCAATGATTTGATCACAAATGGGATTTGCCATTTTTTTACTAAAACAGTACTGGTGTAACATATCTAAAAGGGCAGCGACCAAGAGGCTTTCGCCTTCTTAACGGAGCGTAGCCCGCTCTGTAAGTTTGGGAAACTCCATGGACAGTGCTGGCTGCCGATACGAGAGAGTTATCAGCGTCTATTATTCTGCATACATAAAACTTTGCTTCTTACAGCAACCCACAAGTGCAGACTGAGGTGTTAGGAAATAGGTTGCTTTAAACTATACAAAGTACTCCGTACGGAATACTGTTTCATTATATAAAAGTAAGACTCTGAAGCCGTCCCTATTAGCGTACGGAGTACATACATACCCAAAATCCGATAATCACACAGCTAATAACATAATCATCCTGGTCACAAGTTTGATATGTGGACCGATGCAGGATCCTCGTATGGAGTAGGTATCCTAACTTAGCCTTAACCGATGATATTAGGCTTTTCAAAGACGTGCTCTGCACGTGGTTAGATATCCTATAATAGCTAAAAAGAAACGCGGCGAGTGGAACGGCATAGTCCATTAATGTTCTGAGTTATCGTGAAATGGGTACTTGCGGGTACTTCGGGCGAAGTATTATTCTATCTAAAGTTCTCGAAAAAAAAGGTATCGAGTCTCCACATAGGGACACGACGGTTAACGGCCACGATCTCCATTGCATAAGATAGCTATAAAGTAAATACCCCATAATAATAAGTAGAAGGTACTTCTTGCGCGCGGAGCGAGCTTAATAAAGGCAGGCAAAGCATATGCCATTGCGCCGAGGACACAGAGGTTGGCTCTACGCTTGTGGACCAATTTCATTGGACGCGGGTAGAAGACAAAGTAAAGCGTACTTAGCTTGAACAAAGTGCACTTTACTGAATATTAAAAAGGCTGTACGCCGTACGAAAGCTGCAATGATTTACTTATGTTACCCGAATAGCTACCATACTATAACTTTCAGACAGCATACGGAGGTCCCCCTGTCGTAAGAGCGAGAGTTTCGAGGGTATTTTCGCACTTAATCCAAAGGTCAGAAAGTATAATCAATACAAAGTACTTCGTGTAAAGTTATGAAACAAATGGCCCCTTTTTTCTGGTCGTCATGCAGGTTAATCCACCAACATACCCCCACCTGCGTTCACGAGTAGTGCGTCATCAACACTACTCGTACGGAGTATGTACTCCGTACGAGTAATCTCACTAAAGGAAAGCAGGTAAGATACGTCACCACGAGCATCTGTTTCTTTATGCTTGTTCCTTTAACCGTGTTCTACTTTCCTAAACTGCAGAATTAATCAGATTGCCGTACTCCGTATAGACCATGATAATGTTGTTCGAGCCCTACATACCTGAGAAGAACCTAATCTAGCCTAGCTGCGAGTACATATATGTGAGTAATGGATTTTTAGATGTGGCAAGTCGTAAGACGCCTTGCTTATTCAGTCGCAGGGGCAAGACTAATGTCAGCGGGGCCGAGGCATTGCCCTTCTTACCTACCTGCCATCCGCCAAAAGACCCTTCTGGCCGGTGACATCCTGAGCTGAGGGGCAGGCGGATTTTTTAAGTGGAGGAATACAAAGAAGGTACTTGCACCACTCCCATCTGCCCTAAAACCTAAGAACCTTCCTACCATTCTCCCTCCACCCTTCCCGACCGTTTCATCTTTCTCTTCCCCCCTTTCAATACTTCTGGATACCTTCCTCACACAAGCCAGAACCTAGTAGTGACTTTGGCCATAGGTACATCGCAACAGCCTCATTTCTTCGGCCCCGTTGCGTTTGTTGTTTCTACCCCGGTTTTGCGATCCAAAGCGACGTCGGGATTGTCTTGCAAACTCTATTTATTGTTTATTATTTATTTTGTACCCTCCACGCAACGTCACCCCGGAACCCTTACCCGCTCAGGATTCCGGACAGAATTCACGCGAAACCTAGCCCGAAAAGATTCAAGGTATGGCTCCTTTCAGACTACACAGTAGAAAGTGAACGAATATTGCTTGAGAAAAGAGTATCTGCAGGATGGTGCCTACGAAAACCAGCCAGGAGCAATGGGGATAAATTAGTTCTTTCTGTGGCGTATGTGGCAGGCATGTGGCTCACATCAAATAGGAATCAGTTTTGAGAAGAAGAAAAAACACGCGTCACTTGTTTACCCAGCCACCACGGCCGACCAATCCCTCCCGTCCTCACTACTTATTTTAGAAAAAGGAAAAAAAAGGGGGAACAGGAAAAAGGAAAGAAGAAGGATCAAGAAGAAGGGCAAATTAAAGAGTTTGTCAGGTATCTTTATCCCAGACAGCCACCAGATCAGGTTGGCGCGTTTGCCGTACCTACCAGCGCTCATCCCGTTCATCGATGCCGCCTACCGTCTGCGCGAAGTAAGATACACTGCACCTGGTTTCTGACAGCAACCCGAAAAATTGTGCAGCAAGAGTGAACAGCCGATTTAAACGCAGAAGCAAGACGGTCAAGAACACTGTATCAGCTTGTCCAACTTCTCGAGAAGCCAAGCGCATATCAGTCGCAGCCATCTCTAACCAGCAGAGTCACAGCACGCGCGCGGTAAGCTTATACCTTTCCTTTTCCACCTCTCCCGCTGTCTTCTGACAGTCTGACTTGCCTCACCATCATTCTACCCTTCTTTGTGTGCCTGTCTACCTCCCGCATCCTTACCTAAGCCTGCTGTTGCATTGTGCACGCGATTCCTCTTCGAATCACATCTACCTAGCCCATGTCTGACGCCCATCCCCTCCGCTGAATACGGCTGCCTACATATCTATCAGACACGCTGTATTCATGCGTTTCGCGTTTCGCCAATATTATGTTGCGTTTCCTCCTCAGCTGCTGCTCCAGTCCCCAATTTGCCGCTTGCTGTCTACTGCAATAACTATGCACTGGCTCTGTTTTACGACCAGGCTTTTTTCTGGCCTGATCTGGCGTCGAGCACTCAGCCACCATTAGAAACCCGAGGTGTCCGCGACTGGTCAGCAGCAAATGGAGGGGAGGGAGTATGGGTAGAGTATTTTTCTTACCCCCCAAAACAAACAGAAAGAAAGCACCTTTCCACATTTCAACAACAAGTCAGGCTACAAACACATTTCTTGAATACCATCACGGGCGCGTCGTCATCGCGTCGCATACCCTTTCTCACCAAAAGCATTCGTATATCTTTTCGCTTAGTTTATCCGTTCTAATATCTGTCCTGCGCGCATCTTCTTAGGTCATGGAGCAATGGCAGGTCGGCCCTGTGCCGGAGTACATCTATGGCAACTCCACAAACCACCCCAACGATATGCAGTGAGTACCTCTTGTACATTGTCCCTCCGTCACCCCGATGCATACTCCCTAGAGGCACTACCAAAGTAAAAGAGGATAGTTGTGTTTGGTGAAATCAACTTGTCTCCAGAACACGCAACTTCTACTCTTTCATGACAGAAGGAGAACTGTCGTTGCTCGACGTGCCGCCTTCGGGTACTTGTTTTATTCTACGCCGTCTTCTATTCCCTCATGTATTTCTGTTTCTACAATATTTGACTGCCCTGCTTGTCCTACCTCATGTCCACATTTTCCCACTGGGTCAGTGCATGTTGGAATCTCAACATGTCCGTCTGGCACTTCACTGTCACCGATTACAAGACACCCTGCGCACCGCCGTTTTATGAAGCCCTAATCACCTGGTCCCGCATGCGTTGTTGTTCCTCGCTTCATCATTTCCCCTGACACTTTTCCATCGCTCGTGCTACTGCTAGAGCTGCGGCTCTATGCTAGCCTTCCTGCTTGTTCGGATTCTAAATGACACGAGTGACGCTGGACGGCCAACAGTCCTCTGGCAATCACAATCCCCCAAACATTGAAATTGCGCATATTACTGACCCTGTCACCCCTTGGCATAGCGCGCAGCACCAGTATCAGCAGCACATCCCGGCACGACGAAATGAACAGATGGACTTCCGCTCATATGCACCGCAAACCCAAGCACCGAACCAACCGCATCACGGTCCGCCAGTTCCACCACCGATGAATGTTGCTCAACAGCACGCTCAGCAGCATGCCCAACAACATAACCAGCAACAGCAACATGCACAGCACCCCCAAACACCGCATACTGCCCCACAACAGCCTCCCAATGCCGCCGTGCCGCCTCCTGCCTCGGCTCCCGTCCCTCAACGAGGACGCAAGCGGCCAAATCCTGCTACAGCCCCCACACCAGCAGCTTCTGCATCTCCTGTCATCCCCCCGCCCATTCCGGCCGTGACCGCCTCTGCTCAAGGGGCTCCGTCCGGCACCCCCATCACGCCTGTCGCTTCTGTTACAGCAACACCGGCTGTCCCAGGTGCCGCCGTCGCTGTATCGGCAAATCCAGTGAAGGTTGCGCCGTCAGATAGTGCTAGTGGTGTGACCCCTACGCCTCCGCCAGCTAAAAAGAGTCGGACCAACACACCTTGGACTCCGGCTGAAGAACACAGGCTCAAGCAAATGAGAGACGCAGGCAGTTCCTGGGCTGAAATTGCAAAGGTAAGCAGCAGATGCGGTTTTCTGTTAATCTTAGCCGAGGACAGGCAGTACGGTGACTGACAAGGCATGCAGACTTTCCCTACGCGCACGGAGGGAAGCGTTAAGAAGCATTGGTACAAGGTTGGTCTCTTCCTAAGATTTTGCAACGAACGAGCATAGGCACTGACAACAAGCAGGACATGCATTACGCCGAATTCGCGGAAGACGAGGTAATGCCTATAAATTGTTAATGCATGCTTCTTCGCTGACCTATGCTTTTTTTAACCAGAGCGTTGCTTTGCTGAATGCCATAAAAGAGTATGAAAACCAAAAATGGAAGGTTATCGGTCAGAAAGTTGGCAAGCCCGCCAAGGCTTGTGAGCAGTATGCAAAAGAGCATTTTGCAGGTATTGCACCATATCCTGAGGGGGTTCCCCCCAGCTGAAGAATACTAGCAGTAATGTTTGCTGATTATTATCGAAGACCAAGTAGCAACAGGCTCGGGGAAGCGATAGGGGCCAGATGAAAGAACCGTCTCTCTGTTGTTCTGTCGGTCTATGCCAACTTGGTACTGAACCGAGCGAGCTGGGAGCTTTTATTCTTCGTGGTACTATTCGCGATATTTTCACTCTAGGGCGGTCTATGAGTTGATAATTCGGTTTCAGGAGGTACTGCGGGTTTCTGTCTGGAGTCATAAACCCTTGGCTTCTTACCATTTGTGCTACAGTTCCAAACTCATCCTATATTTCTTGGGAGTGTATTTTGCTTGTCCTGTGTGTTCTCTCTTTTTTCCCTTTTCTTCTTCCTTTTATCTGTTACTTTTTTCTGAATGTTGGCTCTGGGACGGCTTCGAGGGATTTTGGTGGCGATGGGAAAAAAGGGTAAATGTTGTTTTATTCAACCAAGCCAGGCATAATTTTTGTTTATTTTTCTGCCTAGTGTGAGTTCAAAATGGTTCGGCTTGTTGGGTTAAAAGAGTTTCTGCTTTTCTTCATGATGCGCCCAATCAGTGCTACTCAAGGATTATTTTCACGCAAACGTACCCTATATACTGTCAAGTTCTATGAAAGTGGTGATTGGATAAGATGGCATTTATGTCAATGCTACGGAGTAGTTTGGATACGATCCACGTCAGTAATGACGAAACCCAAGGATTCTAGGGACTCTGAAGATTGTTGAACCCCTACTTATGCGACACTAATCTGAAAAGTTGATTCTTATAATTTGGGGGAGGGGGGAGGGAAGGGTAATCTTCGTGGATTTGTCAATACAAAGCGCAGAAATCATAGCCAGCCATTTTTCGAGTAGTTCCGTGATATGGATGGAGCCCCGAAAAGTGATCGACTCTGTTTTTTTAAAGGGATAGGGGGAGTTTACGGGTACTCGTCTTCAATTAGATAGGGATAAGATATTGGGACAACGACGGAACTTGCTGTATATCCCTTTAGACGTATATGGGTCGTTGCGGAGCAAGGAAGTAAGAAAAGCAAGAGAAAGAGCGAGATGACATGCGACTATAGTAAAATGTCATCATCCTGTTAATGAGCGAAACATTGTCAGCTATTACCAATTTCGGTTTGCTAGATCTAACCCATCACCAGTATCTAGTAAACTTAACTATGCCTACCGAGAATTACGTGACCGTTTTCTGCCCACAGTCCAGACAATCACTTCCTGCCGATATTTGTAATTCTAGAGGCGTAAAACCCCCTTACTTGCTTAACGCTTATGATTCGAGACATGCTGGTAACAACAGGAAGCTGCAACCGAGCATGCCTACGTGCTTTATACACACTTCTTCTTCTTTCAGGACCCCCTTCTTTTTTTGTAGATCAAGCTCTTATCGAGCTTCTCTGAATACCACAAAGCTTTCTGCCGGTGTGGATCTGTCCAACTGCTGCTCAACATTACATTTTTTTTTTTTTTTACATGGGCTTCTTCCTCAGTTACTCTCTTAGCTCTGCTCGTCTAGTGCTCGACAATATCATTCCGGTATACAATAATATGCGGTCTTATCGAAACTATTCACTTTCAAGCCAAATCAGTTCACAGTTATTGATCCTCACCAGAACAGCTGGTATCTGCCTCAAGCATCCTTCGGCTAAATCCGCATTTCAGGCGCTTTACCATACTCCGGAAGAGGACGCGAGCAGTCCCGTATAGCTTCTTTAGCTGCAACAGACTGATTACCATTTTGAAGTCACCATGATTCGGCCTGTCGATTTCATAGGTTTACTTGCCTTGGGTGTCTCTAGTGTGCTCGCAGCGCAGGCGAAATGCTCTCTCACCCAAAATTGTCCAAAGGATGCACCATGCTGCTCGCGTAAGTAAAGTCGCTCTACCAAGCTTCTTTGACGACCAGAAGAATAGGAAAATGAGGCTAGATGCGACTTATGCCGGCCTTTTTGTTTTCTTTTTTAAAGGGGTGGGGATATTGTTTTGGTCACCAGAAGCGCAGCGATGAAACACCCCCAATCTACAACCTTGCTTCTGTACAGCTATTGATTACGGTTGTGACGTGCAAACTAACGAAGCCGCACAATGCCGTCTATTCTTAAAAGTTCTGCCAAGGAAACTGACCTTTCCCTCACATCGCAGAATACGGGCAATGCGGTATTGGGGCGTACTGTCTCGGTGGCTGTGACCCACGAATGTCCTTCAGTCTGGACTCCTGCGTTCCCGAACCCCAATGCCAGAGCAAAACCTTTCTTATAACAAGCATGGAAGGTATGGTCGAAACAAGCAAATACCTCGGCGACCCAAAGACTGCCGACTGGGTGTATCAAGGAACCCCACTTGTATACAATAACGAGAGCATTCTCTTGACCATGCCGGCTAGATCGGTTGGCACCGTCCTAGCCACAACTACCTACATGTGGTACGGGACCGTGACCGCGAGGCTGAAGACTTCGCGCGGTGCTGGTATTGTGACTGCCTTCATACTTCTCAGTGACGTGAAAGACGAAATCGACTACGAGTTTGTCGGCACAGAGCTTGAGATAGCACAGACAAACTACTATTCCCAGGGCATACCGATTTGTGGGTGTCGATGCCGATATAAGATATAAGGCCGTTGTTGTAAGCAGTGCTAACTTGCACAAATAGATGCCAATTCAGCCAACCTTACTCTATCTAATACGTACCACAACTGGCACACTTACCAGATCCGGTGGACGCCAGACACAATTACATGGCTAGTTGACAACCAGGTAGGTCGCGTCAAGAAGAGATCGGACACGTGGAACGCCACCGCGAATCAGTGGAACTACCCACAGACGCCTGCGCGGGTGCAAATCTCGATCTGGCCTGGAGGCGCCAGCTCCAACGCTCCAGGTACCATTCAATGGGCAGGCGGGCTCGTCGACTGGGACTCAGATGACATAAATAAATACGGATACGACTTCGCCACTTTCGGCGAAATTAGTATTCAGTGCTTCAACGCATCGTCTGCTCCAGGTACTAACAACGCTGTTTCCTATACATACAACAGCTTAGTAGCACTCAACAACTCCGTTGGCAACGGATATAAGCCGACGGTTCTAAGATCATTTCTAGGAACGGGCCTGGATATGGACGTCGAAGAACAACGCTCTTCTATCAGTTCTTCAGAGAGCCAGACCCATGCCCCCGTGGACTCCATTCCTGGCGGCAGTCCAAGTCTCCCTGCTTCTGGTGAACATATGCAAAGTGGCTTCTCGTCAACCGTTGTTATTGCAAGCAGTTCTACTTCCTGTGCAGAGTCTTCATTTTCTCAGTATTGCGGCTCTAGCAGTGGCAGCTCGAAGAGTGACGGTGGTCGAATAGTTAGAGGGCAGCGTGTCCTGGGTGCTAGCGCTATAGCAGTTGTCATAGCCTTTGGTGCTGTGCATTTTGTGATGTAACCGCCTCAGCTTTTAGTCTCCGCCCCGTCAAATATATATATTTTTTTAAATTGAAACGGGTTTCCCCGTAACTCTATCAATGCTGGCTCCTGCATCCGAGATGCTTCGATGTATTCACTTCTCTTGCTGTCCTTTGATTTTTCTGACCCGGTGGTTTGGGCGTTTCGGCGGCACTAGTTTTTTTATGGCACATAGTTATTATTTTGTTACAAATTATCAAGCATTGGAATCCGCCACACTGTGGCCCTTCCGCCCCACTTGGCCGTACGGGCCTGTGATTGGTCAGAAGGCACAAAAGCGGGGCCGGGCACTAGTATTAATACGGATCCCTAGAAGGGTCGCGATGTATCTATTTCTTCCTTAGTACAGAGGTCCCTACCAAAAGTTCGTTCTCACCGCTTTTCTACTTAAATAAAAGCCTTTAAAAACAAACCTTAAAAAGTAACCCTTAGTTATAAAGGCAGCTAGAGAGGCGTTATTAGTAAATAAAGCGTTATAAACGTAAACGTAAAGCTTATAAAGGCGTCTAGTAAGACTAACTTAAATAATAGCGCTAACTAGAGAGCTAATATACTAGTAGTATAAATGTGTAAGGGTATTCCACACACGCGTCCCTACGCACCGGTTCGGCAACCCGTCGCTTACCAAGCGGCGGACTTAACGAACTATCTTAACACATTACACAAGACCGGCACAGCCACTTAGCTATGCTACGCCCTACTAAGGTTGCGCTACACCGCATCTTCTAGTTACGTATAAATTAGCTAGCAGGCCGTCGCCTACTAGTCTACTATAGTTTGTTAAGTTAAAGTCTTAATACACAAGTATAAACGCGTTTAAGGCCTTTAAAATTACATATTACACACTACCCCTTATATAAAAGTAAAAGAGTTAATAAATAACGTAGAATTATATTACTAAGCTATTACTAAAGAATTTAAAGTACTATGTTATTAATATTATATTATAAACGCTAGATTTCCTAGCAAACTAGGTATTATTAAACCTTTTGCGCATACTTTATATTATCTTTAAAACTAAAAGATAATAAGGCAAGCCTAAACTAATAAAAAAGAATAGTATAATATTTAATATACTTTGCTTTATTTAATAGTAAAGCATATATTTAGTATAATAAAAAGAATATTTTAAATTATTTAAAACTTTAAGCTTAAGTATAGTCTAAAGAATTAAATATAATTAGTATATACTATAATAGTGCTATATAACTTTATTTTATTTAGTAAAAAGAAATAAAAAGCTTAGCTATTAAAAGATGCGCTTTTAAAACGCTAAGAGCGTGCTTAGCTTATTATTAGTAATAATCTTTTTAAAACTTATTATATTACTATAGTTTATGTTTAAGATAATATTAATTAATTTACGTCTTATTGTTTTAATAAAAATATAAAGAATTTAATAAAAATAAAAAGAAGTAAGTAATAATTAGTAATAATAAAGTTTTTATAAAAGTCTTTAAAATTAAATAACGCTAACATATTTACTAATAATGTATTACTACTACTACTACTATTATAAAAAAGTAATATATAAAAATAATAAAACTAAATAAATTTAAGCCTTCTTTCTTTAAGTATTTATATATTCTTTTTTTATTAGTATACTAATTATATTTTAGATTAATACCTTTATTAAATTCTTTAGCTTTAATAAGTACTTTTATATAAGAGTATTCTACACACGCGTTCCTACGCACTAGTTCGGCAACCCGTCGCTTACCAAGCGGCGGACTTTTCAAACTATCTTAACACATTGCACGGGACCGGCACAGCCACTTAGCTATGCCACGCCCCACTAAGGTTGCGCTACACCGCATCTTCTAGTTACGTATAAATTAGCTAGCAGGCCGTCGCCTACTAGTCTACCATAGTTTGTTAAGTTAAAGTCTTAATACACGAGTACAAACACGTTTAAAGCCTTTAAAATCATACATTGCACACTAACCCTTACATTCTTTAACTTCTTTTCTATAAGGAGCAATGTCCGATTATAGGGCGGCTACTCTGCGATCCGCACGCAAACCGTCGGAAGTAAAGGACGTGCTAATGCTACCCTTTACGCTAATGCACGGCAGCCGCACCTTACGCATAACGTTTGCAGGCACCCTAACCCTGTCTGTCGAATTAGACATAAGACCGGCACACGTACTACTTAATAATACCTTGCCGGCTAATAAGCAGCTATAAAGTAATAAATATACTTGCATTATGCAAACGCTAAAGGTACTAACTAACCTTATAGCTATAAGGGCTATAGGGCTACTGCCTAGCAATTGCTACTATAACGATAAGCTACTATAATATAGTATTAAGAAGCTAGAAATTAGTGCTATTGCTACTAAGATAGAGGAGTAGTTAGTAACGATAAAGGATGCTTATAATACTAATATACGTAGCAATACGTTAGAAGATATAAAGATTATTTAGGTAGGTAGTTGGCTAACTATTAAGCTAGTAGCTAATTAGCAAAAGCACTACAACTACCTTTACGCTAGTAAGCCTTTAATTATACGCCTTATATAAATATACTTTATTGCGTTTATTTATTAAGAATACTTAAACTTTAAATTCTAAATGCACTGCATTTATAAAGAAAGCTAGACGCTTTAGCAAAGTAGTAAGTTGCTAATAGTATACTAGCAAAAGTAAGATTACTTATAATAAAAGATTAGTAACACCTTTAACTAGGTAGGTAAGATTGCTTAAAGGTACTAGTAAGGGCTAGACAACTACTTAGTAAAGTAGTACTAGAATAAGACTATTAGTAAATCTTTTAGCATAGTAATAAAGATTATAAATGCTTATAAAGAGTATTAGTCTTAAGGCTAGAAGTAAAAGAAAAAATAAAATAACTAAAAGCAAGCAATAATAGTTAACAGCGTGCTAGCTAGTAAGCTAATAAAGAAATAGTGCTATAATAACAATAAGATAAGGAACTATAGTTCTATAAAGAGCAACTAAATCTTATAACTAGTTACTAGCTAAAGTTAGTCTACTTCTTAACCTACTAACCTTAATAGTTTAAACAATATTAACGTTACGTTAAAATGCTAGAATTATAGTAAGAGTAGGCATACCTTTTAAGAGTGCTTAAAGCTTAAAACCTATGTATAAGTTAAAGAGCTTTAAACAAAACTAAAAGATAGTCTTTAAAAGCTTAACAACTAAAAGGTAACTTACTCTAACTAAGAAAACTAGTAAGGTTAATAAAGAAGCCTTAGCCTTTATTAATTCTACTAGCATAGCTAACTAGAGATATAATTTTTTACTACTACACCCTAGCTAAGGCACAAACGCCTAGCAATTGCTAGGCTACTATTATTACAAACTTAGATTCCTATACTAACCTAAATATAGTTAACCTAAAAGTTATTTAACAGCTTAGTCTAAAGTTACTTTAGTAGTACTTAAACTTAAACCTAGTCTTTATTAATAAAAAAGCATTGCAAGCCTATAGCCTATATAAGCTAACTATTATACTAATAAAGGATAGAGTTTCTTACGCGTTAACGCAAGTCTTTATAGCTGTTTACTAAATAAGCGCTAACTATAGAGACATTATCCTAAGTTATAAAGGGCTAGGGTTTCTAGGCGTTATTATTAATACTATTTAATAGGCCTAGTTATTTACTATTATAGTTTTTAAGACCTTTAAGCGGATAAGCTAACGCCTACGCAACAGCAAGGAGTCGTTTGCTATCTACTTAACGTAGTTAGATTTAAGCCTTTATAAACTAGACATTCCTACTATAGATAACAATCTAGCTCTACTAGACCTTAGCTAGCAACCGCCGTTTTATATACAACTATTTACTAAAGTGTTTAATACTAATAAGGCAAAGGAACTACCTTTATTAGCGGACGCAAAGTACCTAATTAAGCTAGAAGACGGCGTAAAAGTGCTGTATAGCTTGCTATACCTACTATCTCTTGCCTAGTAAAAGGAGCTTTGCTGCTTTATTAATAAGTTGTTAGCAAATAAGCGGATTGCCTATAGCAATAGTCTAGCTAAAGCTTTAATAATTTTTGTCTTAAAGAAGGATAGTACTTTGCGTATATATGTTAACTACTAAGGTTTAAATTAGGTAACTAAGAAAGATTGCTACCCTTTCTTATTAATTAGTAAGCTATTAGATTGCTTAGATAGTATAAAGGTATTCTTTAAAGTAGATATAAAGAAAGCGTACTATAAGATTTAGGTTAAGGCCTTTAATTAGTAAAAGACTGCTTTCCGAATAAAATATAAGCTTTTTAAGTTTTATATTATACTCTTTAGATTAACTAACGCGCTAGCTACGTTTTAAGTATATATTTACCGCGCGCTAGCAGGGCTAGTAAGCATAGTCTGCAAGGTATACTTAGATAACATCTTAATTTACTTCTAGACTAAAGAGGAGTATAAAAAGCACCTTTAATTAGTTTTTAAGTAGCTAGAGGCTGCTTAGCTATATACAAACCCTAAGAAGTATAAATTCTTTAAAGAGGAAGTTAATTTCTTAAGGTTTGTTATTACTATAAAGAGGCTAGCTATAAACCCTAAGCAGGTTAAAGCTATCGCCGAATAAAAGGCCCTTAAGTGCGTACAAGACGTTTAATCTTTCTTAAGATTTGCAAACTTCTATAGACGCTTTATTTCCTACTACTCTTACATTATACAGGCTTTAATAAAGTTAATAAAGATAGGCCCTAGCTTGCTGCGCAAGCATAAAGCTGTTACTACGCAACCGTTCGTATTAACTAAAGAGGTAAAGGTTGCTTTTAAGTTACTAAAAATAGCATTTATAATAGCAACGATTCTCCGCTACTATAATAATACAAAGCCTATACGGGTAGAAACAAATGCGTTAGGCTACGCTATCTCTAGCATTATCTTCTAGCTTAGAGACGGTAAGTAGCAACTAGTTGCTTACTACTTACGTAAGCTAATAAACCGTAAGATGCAATAAAGAGTAAGATAGCAAAAGCTTTTAGCTATTATTAAAAGCTTAGAGCACTAGCGTTACTATCTAGAAGGTCTAAAGGACTTATTTGTAGTCCTAACTAACTACTAGGCGCTAAAAGGCGTTGTTAAGGCATTAGTAAAAGATCTTTAGAACTAAATTGCTTAATAAGTGTTCTGCCTTTTAGCGTTTAACTTTAAAATTAAGCACTACCTAAGGTCTACTAACCTAGTAGATAGTCTATCTTATTAACTAGACTATATAAAGGGTAATATTATATATAATAACGTGCTCTTCTTGCTTCTTAGTAAGCTATAGATTGTAGACTAGTTGCTAGGGCTCTTTATGCTAAAGGCTTTATTACTATTTATATAAAAAGCGTAGGTTGCTACTAGTTAAGAATAGCCGTTATAACCTTAGTACTCTCTTAAACTATATAATACTATTTGTAATGCTTAAGGCTAAAACTAATTACTAAATAACTTATTTATAAAAGCTAGGCAAAACTAAAGGAATAACACTTATTATCTACTAGAAAGAAACACTTTATTTTATAAAGATTATATTATTATCCTATTAGCAAACAAGCTATAGGCTAGGCTAATTAGTCTATACTATAACTCCTCTATAGTAGGCTATATAAGAGTCTATAAAACTATAGAACTCCTTACTAGGAAGTACTACTAGCTAGACCTAGCTACTAACGTTTGCGCGTTTATTGCTAACTATTTATTATATATAAACAATAAGGTCTTATAGCATAAGCTATATAAATACCTTTAGTTACTACTTATGCCAGTTTAGCTATTTTAGTACATTAGTATAGATTTTATAACTAGTCTTAGGCTAAGCCTAGGTTTAGACAGCTATTTATACAACGCTATCTTAGTAGTAGTTAATTGCTATATAAAGCATAGCATGTTTATCCTTACCTAGAAGACGGTTATAGCTGCTAAGATTGCCTAACTTATCTATAACTATATAAAGACTAAGTTTAGTATTCTAGAAGTAATCGTTAGTAATAAGGATAGCCTATTTACTAGCTAATTTTAGTAAGAACTAATGTAACTCTAAGAGGTCTAGCTAATAATATTAACGGCGTACTACTTATAAATAGATAGTAACACTAAGATCTTAAACTAGACTTTAAAACAATTCTTGCAAACGTTCTATAGTAGCTTATAACACTAGTAAACGCAAGTGTTAAGTACTATAGAATTTGCGTATAATAACGCTTGCTATACTATAATAAGAACTTTTTTATTTTATACGTTATACGTATACTACTTTTGTTTTATAGACAACTTCTTTTTTATAAAGGCTATAGTAAAGGGCGTATAAGAGCGTGTTAGTTAGCTATAAGCTGTTAGGCAAAAGCTAGAAACGTTATAAAAAAAAGTAATTTGCTAATAAAAGAAGAGCTATAATAAGCAATGCCTATATAAGGAATTTGTTAAAAGCAAATTTATAAGCTTATTAACAAAGCACCTAAACCTAGTCGGCTTAAAGAAGCTAAACCTAACCTTCCTATACGTTTGCATTATAAAGAAGCTAGGCCTAATTATATATTAGGTTACCCTACCTTTATAGTACGTTTACTAACATAACGTGTTTTACGTCTTTTACATTAAACTATAGACCGCCCTAGTAAAAGAAGAAGAAGAGCTTCTATTCTTAGAAATAGTAGAAGACTAAGAGGAGTATAAGGTTAAAGACATTATTACTTACCTTAGTAAAGGGTTGCAAACTTAGTTCTTAGTAAAATAGAAAGGCTAGCTGGCTAAGTACAACACCTAGGAACTAGAAAAGCACCTAGCGCATGCTAGCTATAAGTTGTAGTCTTACTAAAAGACTATAAAACACACTTATAAGAAATAGAAAGACTATAAGGTAACGGCTAGCTATATATAAGCTAATCGTTAGTTAACTACTCTTACTATTTCTATACAATTGCGTACTATAAACTACTTATTCTAGCTCTAGGGGCGCCTTTTAAAGCTATAAACCTAAAACACATTATTAGCAGGCTATTGCTTAGCTACCGGCTACTTATTACTATTCTTTTTTATAGACGTCTCCTTTACTCTCTTATCCCTCTTCTTAATACTATCCTCCTTGTCCCTCTTCTTACTACTAAGTAAGCCTTTACTAGCTAGTATATAGCTACTACTAGCTGTTAACTAGCTGCTTGCTAGCGCACTCTTACTAAATGCTGCTACACTACTACTACTAACTACTATAACTACCTTACTACTACTAGCTATAGCACTAGAAACAGTCTTAGCGCTACGCTAGCGCTTAGCTAAGGTTAGCAACTTAGTATAAGACTATTGCTTATTAGGCGCTGCTAAAGGCAGCAGCTAAGGAAAGACTATTGCCTAGTTAGTCTAGGCTAGCTTAACTAGGGCCGCTATAGTCTATAGGATCTACTTAAGTAGCCCTTCTACTTCTATAGTATAGTAAAGCATGCTGCTATAGCTAGCTTAAACAGCTGTAGCGCGTTAAGCTAAGCTAAGCATAATAGAACAAAGATTAGCCTAGGTAATAGGTTAGTAATAACTTAATAATAAGGATTAAAGAACTTATTATTACTTTAAGAGTAGTAGCAACTTAGGTCTACGCTTATAATAGTGTGCCTACGTCTAAGAATGTTAGCGGTAAGAGCTAGGCTACCTTTGCCGACTACTACGTAGGCATTAGAGTAAGCTTTAGCTCTTACTAGTACTAGTAAAGGACACTAAGGCGTAATATAGCCTATTATGCTATCTTAAAACGTTTACGCTAGGAGTGCTAGTTAGTTACTAAAGGCTCTAACTTATCTTTCTATAAGGCGTAGCTAAGTTCCTTAGTTACTGCTATTAAGGCTATTAACTTTTAGGCGATTACTATATAATTGCCTAGCGTTATAACGATATTATTAACTGTTATCTACTAAAGTAGCAACTTATTTATACTAGCTAGAAACTCTTAAATATATTAGGCTAAGCCTTTAATCTTATTAAGAAACTATTAGTTAGTAATTAGCTACTAGCGTACATAAGTTAACGCACTTACTAGTAAGCATAATATATTATTAGCTATATAGCTAATATAGTATGCTAGGTTCTTTAATAAAGTTATATATAAGAACTTATAGTAGATGTCTAGGTAAGCCTTAAGGACGTAGTTTAAGCATAAAGCCTACCTTAAGGTTAGCTATTGCCTAGCAACTACTATGCTAGCAAAGACTTATACTCTTAAAAGATAGTACGTATACCTAAAAAGAGCGTTTTATAAGATTTATATCTATAAGAAAGTTTATTAAGACTTAAGAGTAGCTTTAGTTAGATATTATCTATAAGCAATTGTTAGCTAGCTGCTATGTAAAGTTATAAATTGTTGCATTAACTTACTACGCTAGTAAGATTAAAGAAAAAAGGCTAAAAAGGTAAGAGCAGTCTTATAAGTGCAGACGAATTCGTTTTAAAATTATAAGATACACCTGCTCTTTTATACTCTAAGGTAATAAAGAAGCTATATTATTAGACGTTTAAATACGTCTTAAGAACTTGCCTAACCTTACTTTAATAATAAGGTAAGAGACGTCTAAAATTAAACAAAGGAACGTCCTAGCGGCAGACCGCCTCTGCTGTCTAGTTAGCAATAGTTCTACAATTAGCAAGCAATAAACAGCCGCTAATGCCTTTGTCCTACCTTGTTAGAGATTAAGAGTCTTAAGCCCTACGCTGCCGTTTTTAGTTAGCGTATACTATAGCCTTATACACCTAGTATCTAAGGTTAGCTCCCTCGCAACACCTATTAGCAGCAACCTAAGCGTTCCCTAACTAGGATCTAAGCTGCACGCCTTCTAGGAAGCTCTTACGCACAGGACGACCCTTGCATTAGGCAGGATCCGGCGTTTACTACCGCTATAGACTAAGCAGTACGTGTGCGCTTCTACATACCCGAATGCAGTCGCACAAGCAAGCAGTCCGTAACCGCTCGGCAACCGCTAATAACCTAGAGCACTTAACTCTTTTTCCTAACTCTATATAGAAAGGTTTTTTAACAAGCAAGTGGCTGCCGCGTGTGCACCTCTAGGCTGACGGGGGCGTTACCTAGAGAGGGGGGGGGATAGTATAAGGGTATTCTACACACGCGTCCCTACGCACCGGTTTAGCAACCTGTCGCTTACTAAGCTGCGGACTTATCGAACTATCTTAACACATTGCACGGGACCGGCATAGCTACTTAGCTGTGCTACGCCTTACTAAGGTTACACTACACTGCATCTTTTAGTTATGTATAAATTAGCTAGCAGGCTGTCGCCTACTAGTCTACTATAGTTTGTTAAGTTAAAGTCTTAATATACGAGTATAAACACGTTTAAAGCCTTTAAAATTATACATTGTATACTAACCCTTACATTTTAAGTTTTTTTTTTAGTTAAATCCTTTTTAAAAAGCTTATAAAATATACTAACTACCTTTTTAATAGTAAGGCTACTTAGTATAGTAATATATATATTAGTAACCTACTTTATTTGCTTACTAACTATAACTAGTTTAGTATTTTTAGTACGCTTTTTATTATTTAAGCAACTACTAACCTTAGCTAGTAAAATTGTTATAATATTTAAATTTACCTTATTTACCTTTTTTTTCTTTTACTAGGTAGTAGTAATTAATTTTACTAAAGAAGTTAGCGTTACTAATAAAGGCTATATTAAAAATATTATAATAGACTATAATTTGTTTAATATATTATTATTACTTAGTAACGTTACTTTTATTACTAACTCTCTTTTAAAGACCTCTTAGTATACTACTAAGTTGCCTAAAGGCGCTTTTTAAAGCTATTTATAATTGCTCTTACTTTCTTAGTAGTAAGTATAAAACTTCTCTTACTTCTTTTTATTGTTTATTTTTAGTACGCCGGTTATTTTATTATAACTAATACTAAACTAATTATAAAAGGGGTTTTAAAGGTAGTATTATTTCTTTTTAATATTAAACGTTAATAATATATTTTTACTATTTATTAATACTCTAGCTAGCGCTTTAAAGCACCTTTAACTACCTTCTTTTAAGCTATTATATAGCTAAACGTTTTAATTTAATTTAAAAGTTCTTACCTTTTATAGTCTAAAAAGAGGTTTATTATACTAGTAGTAATCTTAGTACTATACTAAAAGCGTATTTAACGCTATATAGCTTTACGCTAAGTAGTATAACTATTACTATTATTATTATTACTATCTTTACTTAAATTATTATTATTATTAGCGATTATAATAAACTCTTAATTATTGACTAAGGCTAACTACGCGAAAAATATAAAAAGAGACTAGTTATTAAATTTAGTAAGCTTAAATACTTCTTAGAACAAATATTTAATAGCTAAGTATCTTATTACTATTAAAGGCAATAATAAAAAGTTATAATATTCTAAAGGTAATAACTAGCTTACTATTATAATAAAGCGTAGCAGCAGTAAAAAGAGAGGTTTAACAGCGTTAAAAAATAAAAAATCTGCCTTCTTTCAGCTAAATAATAATAAAGATAGCATCTTTAAAGCTAAATACTCTAGTATAATTAGTTGTTACCTTAATAGTGCTAATAATATTAATAATATTAATTATACTAACAATACTAACAATGCTAGCAATGCTAGTATTAATATATTAATATATTATTACTACCTATAAAGGTTAAAGAAGGTTATACGTAGCGGTTATATAACGTAATGCACTATAAGGAGCAAAAGGCTAAATAGGGTCTAGTGTAGGCAAAGAGTGTTATATACTAAGGAAGAAATAGATACATCCAACCCTTTTAAGAATCTATATTAATACTAGTGCTAAGCCTTACTTTTATGCCTTTTAACTAATTATAGGCTTATATAGCTACGTAAGGCAGAAGGGCTATAGTATAGCAGATTCTAATGCTTAATACTCTCCTTAAATACGCTACGCAAGCGTACTATAATACATTAAAATTATTCTTAGTAGCTTATATACGGCTGCTAGCTTATTAGGCAAGGTAATAGCCTCTTAAACGCTGCCTTAAGCAGCGCCTTTATTATAATTTTAGCAATCTAATCCTTAAACTTTATATACTATACTATTAATAAGCTGCTTAGCACGCTTTTATATAGTGCTACTTAACGTTAAAGTGCTTTAATTGCTTTTTAAATTTAAGCTTCTTTATAATGATAATTATAAAGGTGTTGTTTATAAATATTTAGATATTAGCTTAAAGGCCTATTTTAAGTAT
>JANSMG010000113.1:0-33045 GCA_029299265.1 Leptographium wageneri | reverse complement strand
ATAAACTTAGGTTACTACTACTTTAAAAGTAATAGTAAGTCTTTTTAGCTTTACTACTAAGTTATTGCTAACTTATTACTTAAGCTAATCTTTATTTTATTTTATTATTTATCAAATAACATAATATAGCTATTAAAGCTAGCTATGCTAGCATGCTTTATTTTATACTAAGGGTAAAAGACTTGCTTAAATAAGTCTTATAGACTATAAAGGCTTTAGCTATACTAGCTTAGGCTAACTAGGTAGTAGTCTTTTCTTAACTTTTACTTTTAGTAGCGCCTAGTAAGTAATAGGCCTATGCTTAATTGTTAACCTTAGCTAAGCGCTAGTAAGGCGCTAAGACTATTCTTAGTATTATAGCTAGTAGTAGTAAGGTAGTAGTAGTAGCTAGTAGTAGTAGCATAGCTACGTTTAGTAAAGAGGTATAGGTAAGTAGCTAGTTAACGCTTAAAAAAGCTTATATACTAGCTAGTAAAGGCTTATTTAAGGGTAAAGAGGTAGTAAAGGATAAAGATAATAATAATAATAAAGAAAAGATGTTATTTATAAAAAAGAATAGTAATAAGTAGCTAGCAGCTAAGTAATAGCTAGCTAATCGTAAGTTTTAAGTTTATAGCTTAAAAAGGCACCTTTTAAGTTAAATAGTTAGTTTATAGTATATACTTATATAAAATAAAAGGAGTAACTATTTAATAGTTAGCTTATATATAGCTAACTATTGTTTTACCTTCTTATACTCTATAAAAAAGTCTGCATAACTAAAATAGCACGTTTAAGATTTAAAAAGGGTTTTAATTATATAAGGCTATAATACTAATAAGGACTAAGTATTAAAAACTATTATCTTATAATATACTTTATAAGTTAAAATAAGGCTAAAGACCTTTAATCTAAGAAGAAAAGAAAACGTTTAATATTAAAAGGTTTACAAAAGTAAAAGGCTAAAGAGTAATAATAATAAGATACTATAAAGAAGTATAATAACATTATTATCTAAGCCTTATTTAGATAATTGGTTAGGAAAAGTGGAGGTGGTTACGTAATGATATAGCATCCTACGAAGGGTCTTAACTTATTATCTTATGCGGCTAGAATAGGCAATCTTAAGGGTGCGCTTCTTTTATTACTTAGTAGCTGCTATAATAAAGACGGTGTATAAAAACTTAGGATATATACTTTAAGATATAAGTATAGCTTACTCGTAATGTATAGTTTATACTACATTAAAAGTTTAAACCTTAGCTTAACGTCTTAAGTAGTAGGTAAGATTTTATAGCTATAAACTAATAAATATAATATACCTTCTTTTACTATAAATCTTTTTTATAATAAAAAGATAAAAGAACTATTAGCTTATTTTTTCTTAACCTTACTAATAAAACTTTTTAACCTAGACTAGTAAGCTAAGCTTAAAATCTTTATATTCTAAATAATTACTAAAAATAAGATTACTAAAGTAGTTAAAAGTACCTTTTTATATAAATTTACCCAGCCTTAATAAGATCTTAAACGCTCTCTTTTAAGTATGCCTTTAATAGGTTGCACTATGGCTAGCTTAAATTACTATAGCGTTTATATAACTAAGCTACTAGCTAGTAGTATTTAAGTACTTATAAACTATAATAATCTTAAAACTAAGTAAGTTTTAAAGAAAAAAGAAGTTAGTAAAAGCGTAGCGCTTTATTATACTCTTTAGCACTATTAGTAAAGCTATTAAAGTAGTTGTAATATAATAACTAGCTACTATAGTTAAAAATAACTAAATCATACTTAAAAGCTAAATAAGTAACTACTATTAAAGATTTATAACCTTTATAGCCTACTTTATTATAAATATAATTTACTAAGTAGAAGTAAATAATAGTATAAAGTTATTACTTTAGCTTAATATTTAAAAAGTATTTAATAGTATTACTATAGCTAGCTAGTAGCTATACTAATAAACGTTAAACTACTACTTTAGTTTACTATATCGGTTTAAAGCTATCTAGCTAACTATATAACTAAACTAGCATTTAATAAGTATATATCCTTATAAAAGGCTATCTTTACTAGCATACTATAAAGATTACTACTATTTCTTATTTTATTTATAATACTACTATTTTAAACTTTTCTATACTATTATAGTATAGTTATAATTAAGTATACTAATAATACTAACCTTTTAAGTATTAGCTTTACTACTAATATTTAAATAACTAGACTTGTATTTATATAAACAATAGTATAATTATAAGCAGCCTAGTATAGAATAATCTTTACTTTAGTAAAAAGCAAATGTTTTTACTTTTTTTTAGTAGTATAGCGCTCTTACTACTAGCTTATAAGTAAGCTTAAATGTCTTTCTTTAGCATTTAGCTTAAAAAAAGCGCTTAATTCTTTAGCATTTAGCTAAACTATAAACTTTAGTTTAGCGCTAGCTCTTTAATTTATTATATACTATAAATACTTATATATAGTTATTAAAGTATATAAATCTACCTTAACCTTTACTTTTAATTTAAAAGTATATACTATACTACTTAGTCTTTACTTTAACTATATCTTAGTTACTTTCTTTATTAACTTAATATATAAATAATAAGCTAACGCCTTTAACTTATAAGTTTAAATAGCTAGCATAGTAATCAGCCGTGCTTTAACCTTAGCTAGTAATCTAAACCTAGTAGCTAGCGCCGCTATAACCCTTACTAGCTAAACTAAAGATAATATATTCGTAAAATGGTAAAATAAAATAAAATACAAACAAAGTAACTAGTATATATTAAAATATACTAGCTATAATAACGCCTTACTAAGAACTAAAGCACCTTTAAGCCTACTACTACTACTTTAATAAAGCGCAAAGTAGCCTTTTTATATAAATTTAAACCGGCTATATTAAGCTAGCTAGATACTTATATTGCCGGCAGTAGGTAAAATCGCTAGCATATTAATATAAACATTTTAAAAAGATAGCTACGCACGTTATCCTAAACTGCTAGGCTAATCTTACTAACCACCCTTACTTGTCTTAGTAGCCTTATAATATAGCGTAGCTTAAATATACTCTAGTAGTAAGAAAGACAGCCTAGCCTATCCTTTACTAGCTAATATAAAGCTAATGCATCCTTAAGTATTAACTAGCTACCCGCCTTAATAAGAATAATAACAACGTCTAGGATAAAACGGAAAACCTTAATTACGTGCCTTGCAAGAACACGTGCTTGGTTACGTAACCCTAGAAAGCTAACAGCCCCCCCTCTTTTATTATTCTTCCTTTTTCCGTCTCTTTCTTCTTTCCCTCTTATTTCCCTTCCTCCTCCCTATTTAACTACCTACGTACAACCTTACCTACTCTTTATATTAGCTTAATAGTTTTTTCCTTAGAGGGTTCTATTTTAGCTTACTTTAGGCCGATATAGTTAGGATTGACTTTGTTGTTATTGAAATTTGTATATAAAATAGATAATAGCGGAATAAACAACAACAACAACAACAACAACGGCTTTAGCCAATTAAAACGCTGCTTTCCGCTTAGATAATCACCGGAAACGGCCTGTTTATTTGCTTAAAAACTATTTAGATTTTTCTGAACGCTTGCGAATGCGAGCGGGCCTACAGAGTACTGCTTGTATACTTGTAAATATACTTAATTAACCGAATAAAGGCGCAAATCTCTTTGTTAATGTGCACATTGTATTTCAGCAACAAATATCTATTGTAAAGGATAACGTTGCAATTATCTAACGTAGCATCGCGGCCACTACGGCGCAGTGTAACAGACGGTCTAGACCGTCTACGATAGACAGGATATCCATCCTTACTACGGAGTAACTGTCGTAGTATTGCAAAAAGGTTTTGGGAATCGTTTTGAGCATGAAAGAGGTGTATCCGGTAGTTCCGACCGCATACACGGAGCGGAGCGAAAAGTGAGACCGCAAGGGCCATGCAACATATATTTGCGAACCTTTTCATTAGCTTTACGGAGTACCTAGTAATGCTTTGTTTAGGTCGGGAGGATACTCCGTACGCGGTCTAAACAAATGTCCTATTCAGGGGGAGTGTTAAGCTTAGCGCACTGTGACTGTTCTGACTAATGTTAGGAAGGCGCACTCCCATTAGTCGAAATATATGAAAGCGGAGAATGGCCTCAGTGAAATTTCCACACCACGGAAGGCGCACCATGTACTCCGTACGGAGTACTCCTTTCTAGCTGAATACATCACGCATGTCATTAGCCACACCGTTTAGACCCATACAGTGCTCCCCTCCCCTACCAATAGCATTAGATGTGCATTAGATGTGCATTAGATGTGACAGTTTTTATGCAGGTCGGCATACCTCGGAAGTACCTAACCATAACAATACACACACGCTTACTGGGCACCCATAATTGACAGTAGAAGCCACGAGCCTTCCGATGTTATAACACGTCTTCACAAATAAACATAAATCTGGAATCTTGTTCCGCTGTCAAAACTGGTGATTGCATGAGACATAGCCGCGAAAACCGCTAGATCTTCCAAACTATCCATTTCTGCACGTTTAACTAACCCGTTAGAGAAAGGCGCCTTGCATAATGTCTGCTGAAAGAAATTATGCCCAATATAATTTAAGACTTCAGCTCAGCTGAAAAGTTGCTTGTCTCCATTTACGGGGTCGCCGCTGATTATGATTTTCTTCTATGTGGGCGTACTCTCAGCTCTATGGAACCGATAGTCTTGCGGCGTACGGTGCTTTACGTATATATATATTACATTCATAGACTCTGTCATTCCCATCTACCAAGCTAAAGAATAATCAACATATCTTCTAGGAAACGCCTACAGGTCTGATTATGTATAAAGTGCATCCTTTACTAGGTTGGGGGGCATTGCTAGGCAGCTCGCTCTTTGCGCAGTTGGCGTTCGCAAACCTCGAAGTCGATTTTGGTTGTCAGTACAGGTCTTTTGAGCTTACACTCACGTGGGACAAACATGCGCCGGATGGATTCGAAAGAGACATGGCCCTTGTGAATGGGCAGTTCCCTGGCCCTTTGCTGGAGTTAGATGAAGGTGATGTGGTAGAGGTCTTGGTCCACAACAAGATGCCGTATAATACCACACTTCATTTTCATGGTGGGTTTACTTTTGTCCATCCGGTCGATTTGAGTAAAGACTAATTATTTCTTTAGGTATCGAGATGATCGACACTCCCTGGGCTGATGGAATGCCAGGCCTCACCCAGAGACAAATCCGGACAGGAGGTAGCTTTCTGTACAAGTGGAAAGCAACACAGTACGGCAGTTACTGGTATCATTCCCACCAGCGTGGCCAAATTGATGATGGCCTGTATGGTCCAATTGTTATTCATCCAAAGAACGATCGACCCAGGCCATTTAATCTAATATCTACCGACCCGGCCACAATTGAGGCTATGATTCGTGCCGAGCAAAGGGTTAAGCCGCTAGTCGTGTCTGACTTTCGGCATGTTACTTCTGAGTTTGGATGGAATGTTGAAGTTGCTGCCGGAATTGAAACACCATGCTACGACTCCGTTCTTTTTAATGGGAAAGGGTCTGTCCAGTGCTGGTCGCAAGCCAAAATGGACTCACTCATGAACGCAGTACAGGAAGAATATCTTGCGCTAGGTAATGAAACACAGCTAACGGCCAAAGGGTATATTTTTTGCCAAACCCATGCTTCTACGGTTCTTTCTAATTTTCAATGCAGGTGCTTGTCTGCAAATATTATTGCCAATGTTCTGTCCACTGGAGCATCTACCAACGTATCTGCCGTCCCCTCTCAAATCTTCGATGTCTGCACACCAACAAGCGGTTCGACGGAGATCATTGAAGTGAGGAAACTGCCATGTGCTCCCGTTCAATGGATTGCACTAGATGTAATTGGAACATTCGGCCTAGTTACAGGCTCTTTTTCGATCGATAGTCATCCGGTGTATGTTTATGCCGTGGACGGCTCCTATATTGAGCCACAACTTGTCGACGCCATTACAGTAACAAACGGAGACCGGTATTCTGTCCTGGTCAAGATTGACACCCCTGGCAACTACACGATAAGAATGGCATCTACGGCAGCGGCACAAATGCTTGCAGGTTACGGTGTACTATCGGTCATTGATGACACGAGCACTCTTAGCCCTAGCTCTGAAGCTTACATCAACGATGTTGGTTCGAATACCACCGCTGGCGTTGTCTTTTTTGACCAATCAGCTATGAAAGCATATCCTCCGGACATTGTCAGTCCGACTGCCAATGCGACTTTCAAAATGGAAATCCAAGTTACGGGGAACAGCTATAATTGGGCTCTTAATCGCACGATCTACCCCATGGAGATGGACAATGAATACCCTCTTCTTTTCCATCCCACACCTTACATTCATAATAATGTCACAATTACGACGAGTTATGGTGACTGGGTAGATCTTATATTCATGACTGCTACATTCCCTATGCCTCCCCACCCAATTCACAAGCATTCGACAAAAATGTGGTTGATCGGCTCGGGTACAGGCGACTTCAACTATTCGAGCGTTTCTGAGGCAATGGAGTATATCCCTGAAAGTTTCAACATCATCGATCCGCCCAAACGAGACACAATAGCCACACCGGTGGCAACAACTGATCGTGTATGGATGGCGATCCGATACCATGTCACCAATCCAGGGGCATGGCTTTTGCATTGTCACATTCAAAGCCATCAGCTTGGAGGTATGGTAATGGCTATTCAAGATGGTATTGACCAATGGCCGTCAATTCCGGCAGAATATTTGAATTACTACTAGCCTACCCGAATGTTAGCAATGCATTCACCGTGTGGTAGTTTTTTTCTCGCATTGTGTATATAATGAGAGTTGCTATTTGTACAGTACTGTTTTACTATCTATATAGTAATATAGATTTCCTGAGGTCACCTAACCTCGGCCACCCGAAATCACTAGATAAGACGAAGCCCTAATATGCGCGCACATTGCGCACAGTCTAGTCTTTAGTCAACCACCCAACAAAATATTATTTATAGATCTTCTAAAGGCTTTAGAGCTTAATATAATACGTGCACCTAGTCCGGACGTATATCCCCTAAGGATTACCGTATAGATTTTACACTAGTGCTTACATAGAACCTGCGCGGCAATCTAGTAGTGCACGGAGTAGAAGCTATAAAAAATTGATTTTTCATACTAGTATTTACTAGCTATAAGATCTACTGCTTTAATTAGTAAGACACGAATTTGCTGCCTCTTTCCTAGCAAATCTAGCATTTATACGATTTTGTCTGCATTTTTAACAATTTGTTAACCCTTTTAACCCTTCCTCTTTGCTGTTATGCTACTACGCTGTAGCGCCGCCGTAAAGCCTAGAGCTCTTAGGCTAAGCAATAACAGTAATAGCGACGTTACGGCTAGAGTTATCCCTTAGCCCTTTAGCCTTTAGCTCTTAGGCTAACTAGAGGAGTATAAGGCTTAACTTTAAGCTATAATAGATAAGATAAAGGCCTAAAGCGTAGCTACTAACGACTGCCTTATATAGCTAGATACTGCTATATAGCAGCTTCTAGTACTAGCAATAGCGTAGGCAGCAGTAGTACTAGCGCTGCCTACCTTAATGCTACTAGCTTTAGTAACGATTCAAATAGTGTTACTTAGCCTAGCAATATAATCTTTAGCGTAGACTATCTTATAAACGCTTTTACTAGTTATAAGATTTATTAGAACCTTACTTTAAGTAGCCTTAAGTATACTAGTAAACACTCTCTAGCTACCTTAGGCAGCATAAACAGCTTAGATAATAACGTACATAGCTAAGGACTTAGCTTTTAAATATAATAAGGTCTTAAAAATATTAAAATAGTAATCGCTTATTTTCGCGTCCTTTATTAATTAAAAACCTACACCTATTCTTAGAAAGGCTATAAATAAACAAAAATATGCTTAATCTAAAACAAATCGGTAGTATTCTAACGGCCGATAGGACGGCTAAAGGCTAGTTAAGTCTAGTAGTGCGTGTAGCCGCCTTTAATGCTATAGCTAGCAGTGCGTTCTAGTTAGCCGATATACGCGCATTTAGCGTTAGTTTTACTATTATCTATACTATAATTAATTGCTTTATAGCTATTTATAGCTTTACTAATAAGTCTAGCCGCGGTTGTAAGGATTTGTCTAAAAGAAGAAGTTATAGTTAGAAGAATAAAACTAGTTAAAAACTAAGCTAAGGAAAGTAACAGCTATTCTAAAAAAGGGAGAAAGGAAGGTATATATATCCCTTTCTTCCTAGCTTAACTAATCTCTAGCCAGCAAAGGTCTTAGCCAGCCTCGGCCCGATTTAAGGGTTAAATTAGGCTATAAGAGGGGCGTGCTACTACTACTACCCTCCGCTTACTCTAGTTAATAAGCTAGCAGCTATTCCGCAACATCTACACTCTAACCTGCCTAGCTAATTAGCTTCCTGTCTCTTCTAAGATTGGTCCGTTAGGCCTAATAGTGGTATTATTCGAATCGGAGGGCTTATCCGATCCGAATGGTATAGCTGCCAAAGTGACTAGGCCTAAAGCGGGCGAGATAAGAGGGTTAAGATTAAGGTAGCCTAAGATCTAGTGTTTACCCTAGGCTAACCCTATGTCTAAAAGGCTGAGAGTAGAGCCGAGGCTTATTCTAGGCTATAGCCTATTATAACCCTAAATATATATTACTTACTTTAAAACTTAGTAAGCTGTATATTACTATAAGTAGCAACTTTAACTAACTTAATAATAAGCTAAAACTTATTTTTTTAAACGCTACTAGGCAAATATACTTAGTATAACTATAGTGCTAGTAATAGATAACTATTTGTTATTAACTATATATAAGTAATAGCAAATATATAAGCTATATACTTATTTTTTAACTTTATTAAATCTAACTACTAACTATAAGTATGTATAATTAATACATCTTGCTTACCTTTTAACTACTATAGCTTTAGCTAGTACTATACTAATAAAAAAAATATCTTTAAAATTGCTCTTTTTATCTTTAAGCTAGTCTTTAACACTTTAACCTTACTAAAAATAACAAATAAGCTAGTTAGCTTACTTTATAGTATAGCTTTTATAACAACGTTTACTAAAAAACTAGCTATTAGCTATTAATAAAAGAGATAGAATATAAAGTATAACTTTACTACCTATAACTTATAAGTAGTAAATAAGATATAAGAAGCAAAGAAGTAGCTATAACTATTAAGATAGTATATAAATACTAAGCATATATACTTTAAGATATAAGCATAGCTTACTAGTAAAGTATAGTCTACGCTATATTAAAAGGCAGAACCTTAGCTTAGTGCTTTAAATAGTAAGTACGATTATATAGCTATAAGCTTATAAAGGCTGTACACCTCTTTTTACTATATAAAGTAAATAGGATAATAATACGCTTTTATAATAAGAAGATAAAAGAACTATTAACTTATTTCTTTTTAACTTAAACTAGTAAGCTAAGCTTAAAATATTTATATTTTAAATAATTCTTAAGAATAAAATTGCTAAAGCTATTAAAGGCACCTTTTTATATAAGGTATCAAGTCTTAATAAAACGTTTAACGCCTTTCTTTAAGCATGCCTTTAATAGGTTACGTTATAGCTAGCTTAGATTGTTATAGCGTTTATATAACTAAGCTACTAGCTAATAGCATTTGAATACTTTTATATTATAATAATGTTAAAGCTAAGTATAACTTAAAAGAAAAAAGAGTAAGTAAAGGCGTAGTACTTTATTATACTTCTTAGTACTATTAGCAAAGCTATTAAAGTACTTATTATATAATAACTAAATCTTACTTAAAGGCTAAATAAGTAACTGCCGCTAAAACTTTATAACTTTTATAGCTTACTTTATTATAAACGTAGTCTGCTAAGTATAAGCAAATAATAGTATAAGATTACTACTTTAGCTTAATATTTAAAGAGTATTTAATAGCGTTTATTATAAATGGCTAGTAGCTATGCTAATAAACTTTAGGCTGCTACTTTAGTTTACTTTATAGGTTGAAAGCTACTTAATAAACTATATACTAAAGCTAGCATTTAATAAATGTACATTATTATAAAAAGTTGTCTTTACTAATATACTATAAAGATTATTATTATTCTTTATTCTATTTATCTTATTTACTATTTTACTATTTTAAACCCTTCTTTAGTACTATAGTATAGTAGCAATTAAGTATATAAATAATATAAACTTACTAGCTATTAGTTTAACTATTAATCTTTATATAATTAAACTTATATTTATATAAAAGATAGTATAAGTATAAGTAGCCTAGTATAAATAGTCTTTACCTTAATAAAACGGAAACTCTTTGACTTTTCTTAGTAGTATAATGCTTTTACTACTAGCCTATAAATAAGCTTAAACGTCTTTCTTTAGCTTAAGGAAAATTCTTAATTCTTTAGTATCTAGTTAGACTATAAACTGTAGTTTAAAGTATATATAATAGCTATATAAAGAAAACTATAAGTATAAAGATACGCACTTTACTAACTAGCAGCTAAAATATAAGGCGTAACGCTTTTATAGGCTTAAAGAATTTACTTAGCTATACTATAAAGCACTATTATATACGCTTTACTAGTCTTTTATAAGCCTATATTAAAAGGTAAATACATAGCTAGTATAGCGCTAGCCCTTTAATTTATATATTATAAATACTTATATATAGTTATTTATAAATTTTCTTTATCCTTTACCTTTTACTTAAAAGTATATACTATACCGCTTAATCTTTACTTTAACTATATCTTAGCTATATTCTTTACTAACCCAATATATAAATAATAGGCTAACGCCTTTAGCTTATAAGTTTAAATAGTAAGTATAGTAAATAGCCGCGCCTTAACTCTAGCTAGCAATATAAACCTAGCAGCTAGCGCTATATTAACCCTTACTAGCTAGACTAAAGATAATATACTATTAAAATAGTAAAGAAGATAAAAGGCAGACTAAGCAACTAGTATACATTAAAACACACTAGCTATAATAACGCCTCTTTAAAAACTAAAGTACATTTAAAGCTGCTACTACTACCTTACTAAAGTATAAAGCAGCCTTCTTATACAAATTTAGACCGGCTATATTAGGCTAGCTAAATACCTACATTAATATCATTAAGTAAAGTCGCTAGCATACTAATATAAATACCTAAAGAAGATAGCTAAACACGTTATCCTAGACTGCTAGGCCGACCTTAACAAACACCTTTGCTTACCTTAGTAGCTACGCAACACAGCATAGCGTAAACACGCTTTAGTAGTAAGAGAGAAAGCCTAGCCTATCCTTTGCTAGCTAATGTAAAGCTAATATATCCTTAAGTACTAACTAGCCGCCTGCCTTAACAAGGACGATAACAACGTCTAAACTTGGATATGCTTTGTAGAAGCACGTGCTTAGTTACGTAATTTAGGAAAGCTAACAGCCCTCTCTTACCTTTTTTCCCTTTTTCTTTCTTCTTTTCCTCTTCTTTCTCCTCTCCCCCCTCTCTCTTTTTTCTCTTTCTTTTTATTTTACTAACTATGTATATCCTTACCTACCTTTTATATTACGCTAGATAGTTTTTTCCTTAGAGGGTTTTATTTAAGCTTACTTTAGGCTAATATAGTTAAGACTAACTTTGTTATTAAAATTTGTGTGTAAATTAGATAATAGTAGAATAAATAACAATATTAATAATAACCCTTTAGAGTAAAAAAGTTTACTTAAAATTAGTAGAGTGCTACTAGTAGTTTAAAGTATATATAAAGACTATACAACTTATACTATAAGGACTATTCTTTACTATAATATGTAAAAAGCATACATAAGTTTATATAATCTTACTAAGCAAATTGTAAGTAAAAGGGTATTTAAGAAGTATAAGCGTACTACTTATAAACTTAGCGCGTAAGTATAGCAATATACTTAATTTATTTAACGCTAACGTCTTACTATTATATAAGGCTACTAACTATATAATTAATCTTTTACTTAGTAGCTAATTTCTATATAAAACAATATAATCTTTATTATAAAGAGAATTAAAAACGCTACGCTAGTACTTAAATAATAACCTAGTAATAAAACAAATTTACTTATTTAAAAGCTTTATAAGCATACATATTCTTTTTATACTAATAAAAAATAAAAGCTTATACTTATACATTAACTATTAAGAGTTAAATAAAATTATAATAAAGAACGAATACTTACTACCTTTAATCTTTAAGATTATAAACTATATAGTAACAATAAAGGTAATATTACAAATTAATAATAAAGAGGTATATTACTGCTTTAAGATTAAAGAAGAAGATAAATAAAATATAGCTTTTTAAACTAAATATAGTCCCTTTAAATACCTAGTCTTACCTTTTAGGCTAACTAATGCCTTAGCAACTTTTTAATACTATATTAGCTAAGCGCTATATAGTCTAATAAATAAAATTTATATTATTTACTTAGATAATATTCTAGTATTCTTAAAACTAAGAAAAAACATATAAAGCACTTAAACTAGGTTTTTAAGCTCCTCTAGTAGGCTTAGTTATTTATTAATAGTAATAAATACTCTTTTTACTAGTAAAACGCCAAATTGTTAAGATTTATTACTAAAAGTAAAGGCTTTATAACAAACCTATATAAAGTACGCGTAATTATAAAGTACCTAATTTTATAAACGTTTAAGAAGATTTAAGTCTTTCTTAAATTTATAACTTTTATTATTACTTTATTAAAGCCTATTTAAACATATTATTTTTACTATTAAGACTACTATAAGGCAGTAAAAAGAGTACAAAACTAAGATTAGTATAGCTAAAGACTAGAAAGTGCGCAGCATTTATAATGTTTAAAAAGGCTTTTATAAAAGCACTCTTACTATACTATTTTAACCTAGAATAAGTAATACGCATAAAGACTAATGCCTTAAAGGTAGCTATTAGCAATATTATCTTTTAATAAAACAATAAGAGAGTCTAGAACTTAATCGCCTGCTAGTTAAGAAAACTATAAGAACTAAAACTAAATTATAACACTCTTAATTAAGAGCTTTAGTAATTATAAACTTATTTAAGTAATAGCAATACTACTTTAATAGTAGTAAGAAAACAATTAAAGTATTATTAAACTATAATAACTTTTACACCTTTATAACCCTACTAAAGTATAATAGGCGTAAGGATTGTTAAGCTATATATTTATCCCTTTTTAACTTTATAATTAAGTATAAACTAGGCGTAATAAACCTAGCTAATACGCCGTTAAGACGGCTAGATTAGTTTAATAAAACTTGGCAAGTTAAAATAGCTACTACTAAGGTGCAAAAAAAGAGGCATAGCTAGCAAGCACTATAGCTATAGCGTAAAAGACGCGTATAATATACGCACCTATTATAAAAGATAATACCGCTAAACTAGTTACTGATATAGTTTATATAAATAAAATGCGTAAGATGCGCGCACTTACAAATAAACCTAGTAAGAAAGAAGAGCTAAAGGCTACCTTTAAGATATTAGTAGCCTTAGATTTTATATATTAAGCTATTGCAGCGTAAAAGAGTATACTACTAAAGTAGGCAAAGCCTAGTATACTAAGAGGGCTAAATAACTATAAAAAACTTTAAAAAGACCTTAAGAATATTACTATAATAGCGCTAATTAAGGGCTTAACGCCTTTAATAAGCGTAAATAAAAACCTAGCATATTCTAGTTTACTATAGCAACTAGCTATTATTACTGCTTTATATTTATACCTTTAAGAAAATAAAGTTCTTAAAGCTATTTATAAAGTAATAGTAAGAACCTAAAATGTAAACTAAAAGTTATAAGTTACTAAAGCGTATATAGTATGCACTATAAGCGTAAAGGGTATAATAAGGCTATAAGCCTTTATATTAAATTGTATATTACTATAGAAACCTTAATTGTATATAAGTAGTATATATATCTTTTATAAAAAGCTACTATAGCTTTATTATAATAACTAAATCTTTAAGCACTTTATAGTTACTAAGACCTTAAAACTACTTTATTACTACTTTTACTAAAAAAACGAAAAAAACTATAAAGGCTTATATTACCTTATGCTTAGTCTGCTAAAGATAGATAATTAAATAGTATACGTAATATAGTAAGCTAAACTTGCTACTACTACTATAAGGTCTTTAGTAAGAAATCTTTATAAACTTAATTACTAAGCTACTAGTAGCTAAAGTAAGTATAAGTAGTAAAGTAAATATAATTCTAGTAATTATTAACTACTTTATAAAAATAAACCTCTTCTTTACTATATAAACTACTCTAATAGCTAAAGGCCTTATATACCTTATATACTAATATATAAAACTAGTATATAGCATAATACTAAAAAGTATATTTACTAGTAAATTTTAAAGTAAATATTACTATTAAACTAGAATCTATAAGTAGCTATTAACTATATTTTACCCTTAAATAAACAAGTAAATAAAAAGATTTAACTAGATATTAAAGTAATACTTACGCTACTTTATAATAAAGAAGTAATTAAATTAGCCCTTTTTATTATCTTTAGCGTAGTATGCTTATAATAATGCTATTAACGTAATAACTAAAATTAGCCTATTTAAAGCATTATATAGTTAAAAACTAAACTTATAAACTTACCTTAAGGGTAGCGTAACTATAAAAAAGAAGTAAGATATATATAACATAATCTTAGTAGTATATAACTACTTAAAAAAACTAAAAGCTATATAAAAAAGGTTAGTAGTAAACTAAAAGTATATTAACTAGCACTACTAAAATAATATAGCTAACTAAATAACGTTTTCTTAGTCTTACTATTAAAGTACTAGAAAAGTAAGGTAGGCGTAAAATAAGTACCTTTAATAATTCTAGCATTAAAAGACTTAGATAATAAATAAAAAGTAAAAGTAGTCTTAAATAAAAGATATAAGGCTAGCTAAACTAAATACCTAGTACGTTAGATAAGCTAGCTAACTAAATATAACTAGTAAGTACTAAAAGAATATATAAAAAATACGCATGTAGTAATTAAGCAGTATACGCGTACTAAGCGTATAAAGATAAAAACATATAGGTAAGAGCTTAAATTAATTTAACTAGCTAAAAGGCCTTATAAGAGACTACGTAAAATTATTTAAAAAGCTTTTAAAGTAATACTATACTAGCTACTACTCTTATATAAGCCTTATTTATAATATACGCCCCTACTACTACCTTAAGAAAAGCATTAAAAGCTATAGTAAAGGTAGCATAACTAGTATTACTAAGCATTAAGCGTAGTAGCTAAAAAAGCAGCTAAAAAGTTAAAGTAGTAGGCTTAGGCAGTAAAGATAAAAAGAGTATATATAGTAATAGTAAGTATATTTAAGCTAATAAAGCTTACTAGGCCTTTACTTAGTAAGCTACTTCTTAAGCCTTTTTTTAAGCCTTAATACCTTAATAAAGATTAAGCTTTGCTTATATAACGTTAGCAGCTAATAATACCCTTAATAATATAGGCTATTACTACTTATTTACTTATAATAAAGTAGTAATAAAAGTACTTATAGCATATATAAGTATTGCGCGCACTATAAGTAAACCCTAGCTATAAAGTTTTTTATTAAAGCTATATAGTACTATCTTAAAGTTAACCTAGTTGCTAATTATTAGTAAGAAAACTTGCATCTTATTAGCTATTAAAGCTACCTATAGCTACTAAAAAAGACTTACCTTATAATACTTATACTTACTAGCATAGTAGCTATTATAGTGCTTAGTGCTAGTAATGCTATAAATATATAATATAGCTATAAACCTAAGCAACTTTATAAAAAGAGTTATTAGAAAGTAATATAAGTATTATATATATAATAAGCTGTCTAAGGCAACTTAAAAGTAAGCTAGTAGCATACTTACTACTAACTTTAAAAGCGCTAAACTAGTAAAGGTAGCTTTTATACTTTAATAAGTTATTAAAGGCCTAACTAAAGGCATAGCGCGCGCTATAATCTACGTAAAATAATAAACTAGGTTAGTATAAGCCTTATATATATATTATATATAGCTAGAACTAGCACCTTAGCTAAAGAGTAAAGAGTATTAAAAAGTAAAAGCTAGAGCTATAGTAAGTACTAAAGCGCTAAAGGCGCTTACTATAAGCAGAAAAGCGTTAGAATTAAAAGCAGCTATATTACTACTAAAAGACAAATTTATTGTTTTTAAAAAAAGTAACTAGTAACTAAACTTTATAATAATCTAGTTTAACTATAAGACTAATCCCTTAAATAAAAGGGTTTAAAAGCGCCTTAAGTCGCCTTTAATAGCAATCTTAGCAAGTATAAAAAGGCTGCTATAAACAAATAAGCACTACTACTACTAAGAATAAAAGCTGCAAGCTTTTTGTTAAGACTTGCCTTAAGAAAGTTAAGCATAAAAGAGAAGCAATTATAACGCTGCCTTAGAAAAAGGACTAACGCAAGCTATGCGCAAGCTGTACATAGTATACGCATAGCGTATTAGATGCATATTATAGACTAGAAGCGGTGCTTATAGCGTAGGCTACGTAGCATAGTCTGCGCATAGGCTATTGTACGTACTAGCGTATAGGCTAAGTAGAAGTAGGGTTACGCCTACTCTACGCACTTGGTGCGCTAAAGGTGCGCCTATAATAAAGAGTGCCTTTTGCACTCCCTTAGAGTATAGAAGGCAAGAATTAGCTATTAAATATACTGCTACTTCCTTTTATTAAGAAGATACCTTCTTGCTTGCTTAACTTACCTAGCCTACCTAAGTATACCTTTAATAAGTATAGGATAGTTTAAGTAGCTTTTTAAAGCTAAACTTTCTTAGCTATATAAAAAACGTATATAATTAAGTAATAAAGTCTTTATTAATTTAGTATACTTTTTAAAAGACTAGTATCTATTTTTTTAATTTAAAGCTAATACTTAATATACTTAAATAATAAGAAGCATATTATATACTATTACTACTAGCTACTAACCTTTTATACTCCTTTCTTTTAATATACTAATTATAATAGGCTAATTTAATAACGTAGCTAATTAACTTAAAGATATACTTAAAAAGATTAGCAACTTTAATCTAAAGTTTTTAAATAATATCTTTTACTTTATAAAAAACTTTAACCTTAGCAGCTAAATTAGTATAAATAAAAAAAGACTTAAAAAAAACTAAACTAGCTAAAGAGTTTTAAAGACATATAAAGGCTACTACTAATATACCTTTAAAGTCTAAAGGTATTTTAATAGTTGCAAAGGCATAAGAAATAGTTATGCAAAGAAAACTAGCAAAAAAGTTAAAAGTATAATAGCTTATTAAGGTAGCTAACAAAAGGCAAGAAAAGCGCACTAAAAAGTACTACAATCTAGCCGCTAAAATAGCTAGATTTAAAAGGCTAAACAGGGCTTTACAGCCATTATATATTTGTAAATCTAGCAAGGTTGGTCGGCTTCTTAGAAGAGGTTAAAGGTAAAGGTGGTAATAATTGAATATGTTGATTAGGTAGGGTGGGTAGCACCAACTTTAGTTGGTGCACGTTATGCGTGTTCCAATTAAAGTGGGGCGTGGCACGGTTATATAACTACGGCCCACCCTACAATCAGCTAATTACGCTGTTAAGAAAAGATTAGCGGCTGCTAGTCTGTTTACGGTATCTTACAGGCCTACGCTAAACCGTACAGTGGGTTAAAAAGAAAGGAGTCCTTTTTAAGAATATCCCTCGCCGCATAGATTTTCACGCGCACGTTAGCCCCACTATAAGTGCTTTAATTAACCGTTATACAGAGCTATAATTATTACAGGCTTATATCTAAAACGTTCCGAATATTTTACTAAGGCAACTAAGACCTACGGCATTAAGGCGGGAACACGTATAAGATTTAGGAAGAAGGACAGAGTATTTCGTACATTTTTCCTTTTCCACAGAATAGGCTCGTATCTAAGCCAATACCAATGTCAGCTTAAGGAAAGTGATTATTTTAATGATATTTGCATTAAACTAAAGAAGAGGAAAATCTCTCTTGCTAGAATAGATTCTTAAGGCTTCTCTTTAATTTATATTCTAAAGGATAAGGTAGCGAAACTGTGTAGAGTTTGCACTGGGAGGCGAAGGCTGCGTAAAGGAGGCAAAAGTCTGTGAGCGTAAGGGAGCGAGCGCGCAAGAGTCTGCACGGGACCCTCTTACTAGGATCCTGTAACGGCCTACAGACATTTCAACAGCTGACAAGGGAAAACACACTTATTAGCAAACGACCAGCCGTTGCTCTGTACCCTACGTCATATAACATGAAAATAAGCTTCAAGACACGGAACAGCCTGCTTCAGCCGGTCCCACACGGCGAATAAATGCTAACGGGTAAACCGGCCAGCCGTGTGGGCTGATAAGGATTAGATAAACGTATTCCTGCTCTTGGCGGCTGGTTAAATTTGGACCGTTGCTCATTTACTCTCATCGTCCCAAATTCTCCAGCTTCTACTTCCAACGTTTGCCACCAATGTCTCTATTCCCACACCCTCGCCGTGTCGTCACCGGCCATGACAAAAATGGCAGGGCCATTGTCGTAGCTGATGGCCCTGTTCCGGTGATGCCCACGCCTACGAACGACGTTAATCTTGGTGTCCTGTACGAAACACACAAATTTCCCGTGTCCAACGACGTCTGGGATGATCCTATCCTGCAGCGGACTACAGACCTCGTGAATCAGGAGGGCATAGTTCTGCGCACCGTCGACTTCAAGCCCAACAAGAAAACGGTAGGTCTGGATCCGCTGATGCGTCAGTGGCCGTGCTGATTCTTCTGGCAGATGTTTCATCGCACAGAATCCTTGGACTTTGGAATCCTTGTTAAGGGCGAGCTTGTCTGGTACGGTTCCCCGGCAAGTCTGACTGCAGCATAGCACTAATGGTCTGTGAACAGCTGCTTGGACGACGGAGTCGAAGTCACGCTCAGGGCTGGAGATACATGTGTCCAGCGCGGCACCATTCACGGCTGGGACAACAGAACCGATCAGCCTGCCCGCATGTTTTTCGTTCTAACAGGTGGGTACAAAGTACAGACTTACAGACTATAAGCAATTTGCCGGCTGATAAATATGCCTTGTTATAGCGGCGACGCCAGCGACGATCGGAGACCTTGTTCTGCGGACGACTGGGGTTTCTCGCAAAGACGTTGCGTCGGGGGGGGCGGGCTGATGTTCAGGGATAGCTCTGCACGTACGGAGTAATATTTCTCGGAACACATACTGCTAAGATCTACATATATATCCTTATCATTTAACCTGCTGCTTAAGTCTACACCCAAACGCCTTAAAGTGACGAATTATGCTGCTCCTCTACATCGAAGGATTCGTCTATCTCACCACAGCAATATATAAAAAGAAAGGAAATACAACCAACCTATCAAACGCCACCCCGCAGTACGCACGGTTGGGAAAATAATACTTCATGTAAAGTCACGTGCAATTCGCGTCTTTAAAGCAAATTAAACGTGGCACGGGTAAACATTGCACGGGCTAAGCTAAGAGGCTTACTGCCAGTTACAAGTTTGACAGTAGCAGCTGCTAGGCGGGTAAGTTTTCTTTATTTTTCTTTATTTTTCTTTTATTTTTTCTCGGACTCTGTCCCAAGGTAGCAGCAGAACAACGTTGCCACACTAATACCCAAAGCTCTCGTACGATACTCGTACGAGTACACGTACAATCATACTCGCACTCGCACTGTAAGATCCTAAATTGTGTGGAGCAAGCCCTTTACCCTACTTGATTAATAGGGTCCTCTAAACTCCTACCTCCGGTAGTGTTCGGGGACGGTAAACAGCACATTTCCGTGCTGTTTGTATCCGAGTGGCCTACGGACCTCCGTAAGGAGTGATGAGCAGGGGTGGCGCACGTAACCTAGGAGGCGGGGCACAGGGAGCAAGATATTACTCCTCCCTAGTGGCGATAATTATTGTTAGAAAAGCTAGCGAAATACAACCTTATTAAACCCACCCCTGCACGAGACCTTTTTATAGATACATCCGGATATCACCATACCTCCTGTTACAGAGGTCGATAAGACAAATAAGCTAGCCTTAAGAATAACAAACTAAAAGCGGCAGGCCTAAGAAAAGAAGAGGAGACCAGATTTAGCGGTAACTAAAGCACCCGCCTAGCACCCTTAACCTTATACTATAAGAGCAAGCTAATACCCTGCCCAACCTTACTTAATCTACTATCTTAGATATAAAACTAGACTTTAATTTATAAACGGATAGACGGATTCTTAACTTTATATAATACGCTTTTTTATAATCTTTTACTTAATTAAAAGGGATAAGTAAAAGTATAATAACTAATTAACTTTTACTAACTAAACGGATTTAAATAAAACTAAAAAGTACTACTTACGCCTTAAAATAAGGACTAAGTTAAAGATAGCTATCTTTATATTAACTAAAACTTCTTTAAAAAAAGACTAATTAAAAGGAAAGTATAATCTTTTTAAGATTTAAAGATAAAGTTTTACTTAAGTTTTATTAAAAAAGAGTAAAACTTAAACTTATCCTTTTTTCCCTTTTTCTTTTTTCTTTTTTCTTTTTAATAAAATAATAAAATAAAAATAAGAAAACCTTAAAAAGCTAACTTAAAACTAAGACTAAAGGCTTTTTTATAAAAAAAAAAATTTTTAACCTTTATATTTTTAAAAAAAATAACCTTGTTAAATAGTATAAAGCTGTTAAGCTATATTAGTACTTTTAACTTTAGCTTTAATAAAAAAGGCTTTTAAACTTTAGTATAACTTTCTTTAGTCTACTTTAACTTAAACCTTTCTTTTTATATTTTCTTTAACATTTTAAACCTTAATAAAAAAACTTACTTAGCTTTTTTAAATACGTTATAACTAAGAAAAGAGGAATACTTAAAAAAGAAGAATAAAAACTAGTAAAAGTATAAAAACTAATAAAAACTTAACTAATCCTTTATACTACCCTTTTTATTATTAAAACTAAGTAAAGTTAATATAACTTTTAATCTTACCTTTAATAAAATAAGTAAAGTTAAAGACTATATTAAAATCCTTAAGGCTTAAGCTATACTAGCTAGTTATACTTAAAAGGCAAACTAAAATATAATTTAAAAAGCTCTTTTTATAAATAAGCTATAAAAAGCTGCTTAGTTATAGTATATAACCTAAGTTATAAAAGCTATAAAATTAATATAAAATATATTAAAAGAAGTATTTTTAAGTAAGTTTTTTAAAACGTTTAAGTTAAAAGAGATAAAAGCTTTAGTCTTTAAAATATTTTAACTTACTAAAATAAGCAAAAAATCTTTTACTAACTTTTTAAAAAAGCTAACTCTTTTTAATATTATATTTAAAATAAGTAATATAAGACTTAGCTATATAATAATATACTAGTAAGAATGCTTAATAAAGGCTAAAGCATTACTATATAAAAAAGGGGTTATAACTACTTAGTTATTTATAGAATAATTAATAAAACTAAGGCTAAAGTAAAACTAGCTTATAAATATTTAAACGTAAAGGTAGCCTTTAATTAAGCTATAAAGAAATTTAAGAAACTAAATCTTTAACTTAATAACTTTACTTAAAAAGTCTTAATAAATTTCTTTTTAAAAATAAAGGCTAACTTAAAGATTTGACTCTTAGTTAGCTTTATTAAGAAAATAATAATAGTAATAACCTAGTTTAACCTTGCTTAGCAACGTATAAAAGGCTATACTTACCCTTTATTTAGCAGTAATAAAAAAGGTAAAAGCTAAAGAATTTAAAGTAACTTAAAAGAAATAAGAATAAAACCTAGCTAGTTTAAATACTTTAATTATAAAAATAAGTTTTATAGTATAAAATATTATAATAAGCTAATTACCTAAAAACTTATTTAAAAAAGATTAATAATACAATAATAATAAAAGGCTAATAAGAATATATAAAAACCTTAAGAATAAAACTAATTTAGCTATATCTCCAGCAAAACGTTAGCTAGGGTTAGCTACTTTTTAAGAAAAAAAAGGACGTTGTATATATTCAAAAAATGCAGCGAAAATTAAGGATTCTACAACTTTAAACCGTTTTTTTATATCTAGTTTTGTTACATTGTTATTAATTAATAACGGTTGTTAGTTAAAGTAAAGAATTCTTATTAATTAAAGCGTTGCTTTAATTAGCTAGTTAGGTGTAAGTAGGCTTAAAAAAAATCTTATTAATTAAAGCGTTGCTATAATTAGCTAATTAAGTATAGGTAAGCTTATTACGTTTAAAAGCTTTGTTTTAATTAGCTATATAATTTTTAAAGTAGGATTTATTAGTAGGCTATATTACGTTTAAAAGCTTTGCTTTAATTAGCTACTAAAATATTTTAATGTAGGCTTATAAGCAGGCGCTAGCTCTCTATAGGATAGGAGCAAGGCACTAACTTGCAACCAGCCCTTCTCTCCCTATAGGATGCGAAGAAGGCACTAACTAAGAGGTGCTAATGTAATTTTTACATAACATAGCCCTATACAGTCTCTCCCTATAAGATAGAAGAGAGGTACTAAGCAAAAGTTGCTTATTTAATACTATATATAACGCTAGCTATATATAATACTATATACGTAAAGTCTTCTTATAAGATAAGAGGAAGATACTAAGTAAGGGTTAATTACGTTATTGTATATAATGTAGCCTACACTTTAACTACCTATAAGATATAAGGTAGATACTAACTAAGCTATATAGTCTTTTTTTATAGCACTAAGTATAAATTTATAGTATTTTGTATTTTATTATATATATAACTAATTAGGTAGTCTTTTTTTATTTATTATTTACTAACTAAAAGGATACTTAATAAGTAAAGAAGCACTATTAACTATTATATATAAGAGTATAACTAAGTAGCTAGTATAATGTTATCTTAGCTTATAAGCTAGATAGCTTTAAAGCATAATAATAAAGGAAGGTAAGTAAGTAAGTAGCAAAAGTACTAAACAAAAGAAGAGTAAAAGAAGGCTATAATAACTAGAAAGTAAAAAAGTAAGGTAACTAAAGTATAAGAATAAAGTAAGGTAGTAAAAGTAAGCAAAATATATAAAAATAAGAATAATTAGTAAAAAGCTAACAAAACTTAATTTAAGCGCTATAAAACGTAAAATCTACTAATAAAGATAACGTACTACTAAGTATTAAGAAGGACTATAATACATTGCTAGTAGTTACTAATAAGGTAGCTAGTTTTATTACGCTATTATAAGTAAAAGCTATATTTATTATAAGCTAAGGCTTATAAATATATATACTATCTTACTTTATAAGCGTTACTACCTTTAAATTATTATTACTACTAATAGTTAATATATCTAGCCTAATCGTTAGCTTACCTCTAATATAAAAGAATAATAAAAAAGTTCTTTACCTAACGCATAGCTTTCTTAAGCTATATATTAGAAAAGAGCAGTTAGTAATACTAAAGATAGTAATAAACATAATAAAAAAGCATACTAGACGCAGTAAAGTAAAGAAAGCGCAAACAATATATAGTATTAGCAAGAAGCGAAAAGATGCAGAGTAAAAAAATAGCTAGAGGTACTATATACAAAAGAAAGACGCATAGGCTGCGTATGCTATAAGCTAATAGCTAGTAACTTTATACTAAACACTTACCTTTGCTATAACTAATATAGTAAAGGCTTTACCTAGTAGCTTATATATAAATAGTAAAGATGCATAAGAAGATAATATTAGCGTAGAGTAAGGCGTATAGGAAGACGATACTAGCGTAAAGTAAGATATATAAGAAGACGATACTAGCGTAAAGTAAGGCGTATAAAAAGACAATACTAGCGTAAAGTAAGGCGTATAGAAAGATAACGCTATTAATAATATAATAAGGACTTTGCCTAGCATAGTAGGTATAGATAGAGGGACTGTATAGGAAGACAGGCTAGCTAACATAGGCTTAGCAAAGGACTTTGTAACTAAGGACGTGCCTAGTAGCGTAGACGTAAAGACTACTATAGAAGATAAGGAGAGAATATTATAATAGATTATTATAAACGTAATTATCTCTTAGTTTTATAGCACGCTTATATGCCTATAAACTAATTACAATATAGTAGACAAAAAGTATATAAAAGAGTATAAAGGCGACGCAGTAAATAATAAATATTGCAGCCTTGCTAACATTGCTAACGTGCTTAGTAGTAGCGTTAGTAGATCTAACTATGCGCTAGATGTACTATTATATATGTAACTGCTATTTAGCCTATATAAGAAAGACTTAAAGAGTAGTATGTAGCGTATATTTAAGGGTAAGAGTAGCTATAAGTTAAAACTATTACTATCTTTATATATAGTAGCGTACTATAGCAGCTGCGACTACTATATAAAAGGTAAGATAATAAGAATATTATTTAATATTAATAGTATTACTAGCTTTATAAACAACCTATTGTTTTGCTAAGTTAGCCTTAAGGCTTTTATTATAAGGTACCTTAACTTTAATATAATAAAAAATGTGCACCTTATAGTCTTTATACTAAGCTATAGTAATAGGGCAACGGCCTTGCTATTAAGGTAGGTGCTACTCTACTATATACTGCATATAGCGTTTATAGACTTAGAAGGCTAGGATAATATGCAAGTATATGTATACTTCTTATAGCTATATAAAAAAGGCATATAGGTAGGAAGGCGCTTGCTAGCTAGGACGATGCTAAGCTGCGAATAGCTAAAGTAGTAGTTTAACTAAGTGTTCTTTCTATTAGTTTAAGTAGCGTATAAGTATAACGCTAACATGCTAGAATACTAGCCGTTATCCTATAAGCTAGCGTAGATGGCTGCGTATGCTAAGGTAAAGGAGCAGAAGATACTAAGTGTTTTGTATAGTTGTAAAGATATAGAGGAGAACGACTATATACTATAGTAGATAATAATAAGGTTTTTATAGTCTTAGATGCTACTAGCGCTTATAAGGAAGCTTTAACGACGTATAGCTTGTAACGCAGCGCTTAATAGCTTTGCTAACTTTAGTTTTTACTTTACTATAAAGAACATTAAGTATATATTTATACAATTAACCGTTGCTGCTAGTAGTGTCTAAGACTTGTTAGCTAAGCAAGATATTATATTTAGTAAGGTAGTAGATATATTTAAGTCTTACTAAGGGAAGATATTTAACAATGCTGCCTTTAACCTAGCTTACGTCTTTGTTAACGTAGTAAAGTAGGATATATAGTAAGGCGAGTGCCTATATACACTACTTTATTAGAGCTGCTACTTACGATTGTTTGCTAGGTAGTATAACGTGCTTCTTAAGTTGCTCTTGCCGTTAAGTAAGAGCGTTTAGCAGAATAAAGCAAGGTAAAAGATAGACGCTATAAAGCGATAGCGCCTAGTAAAAAGGGGCTGTATAGCAGGTAATTATATAGTAGGGGCGGCATCTTTATGCTCTCTAATAATATATACCTACCTATAGGCTAGTATAAGAGACGTTAGGGCATTAACTTTAGAGGCTACGCTAAATAGCGCTAATAGGCGTTTTAAGCTTATGTATATATAGTATTATAACGCCTTTAAAGCACTATTTAACGTATAAAAGATTTACGCACTATAAGGTAAGAATATAAAGACGCTAGCATTTAATAGCTTATACCTTATAGGTATAGAAGCGCTTAGCGGCGCTAGTAGGGTTTTAAATAAGTAATCGGCTAAGACGGCTATTACTGCGTACAAGCAGGGTAAGAAGAGGGCATACAAGGCGGTAGAGAATCTGCGAATACGCTTTTATAGCGTACAGTAAGAGTACTATATAAGTCTCTTACTATTCTAAATAATGCGCTAGCGGGTAGTGCTAGCGCTACTAACAGAAGAAGGCGGCAAGGTTATATACTTGTAGCTAGTAGTGCTTAGGCATAATATCTATACCTTCTTGCATAAGTAGATTAACTAACACTGCCTAGCCTTTAAGCGAGTGCAATAGTAGGCTAGAGAAACGTATAGCTTTAATAAGACAGCTATAATGTTTATTATACTTTGCTTGCTATAATATAGCTATAGCACGAACGCTATCTTTAGCGCGTAGCTGCTGTTTAGCAACGTGTAGGTGTAGGCAGCTAAGAAGAAGAACTAGGCGCTGCTTACTTTAAGGTAAGTAGGGTATAACGTTACTAGTCTAGTTATAGTAGACTTAACTAGTGACGTTAAGGATAATAACAACGATAATGCTTTTATTGCGGTAGACAAGGCTTTGTTAGACAATAGCAAAGCAGAGCTGCTAAAGGACTATGCGTAGAATAGCGAGGATAACAGCAACTTTAACCTTAGCAAGACATTAGTAGTTATGCATTCTTGTCTTAATAAGCTGTTAGTAAAGGACGCAAATAGCGATAGCAATATAGACAGCATAAGGCATAATAGTTTAGACGTAGAAAAAGAGGTAGATAAGAAGATTAAGCAATTGGCTAGGCTAGGGCTAATAGTGTCTATTAAGCGCTATAGCTTTGCGTAGTAGCAACTAAGGAAGCTAGACTAAGTAACTTTAACTTTTAATGTAGACGTAGCGGCAATAGTGTAGCGTATAAGGCTTTTCTATAGGGCGGCTACCTATAAGTAGGGCGGCGTAGTAGGGAGCGTGCTAGACTAAACGCTATAAGCGTTAAATATAGCCTGCTACTTATATACAAATGTAGTATAGGCTGTAAAAGATAAGACTATGCAGGCGTTAACAAAGCGACTATAGTATAGTATGCTTGCTATATAAGTGCTATAGTAGTTTAACTTAGACCTATAGGCAGCAACGCTTACCTTAGATAAGCGTTGCTTAGAACTAACGGTAAAGGCGCGACTTAAACACCTTGCTAATAACCTGCTAGCATTTTGTTAAGTAGGCATAGTAGACTTGTTTTATAACTAGGAGAATATAGGCGATATGCTATCTAGGCTAGCCTTAATAAAGAGAGTGCGTAAAGAGAGGTCTAGGTAAGAGAAAGCTAACCTTTTATTTAATGTCTTAGATAACGGTAGTAGTGCTAAGAGGAGGGGCTAGGACAATCTGCCTTACTGCGGCATAGTGCGGCGGATTTTAGCAATAATAAACAAGCTTAGAAGAGTGTGCTAATTTGTATTGTTTTATACAGTGCTACTACAACTGTTTATGCTAACGCATTAGCTGCTGCTATTGCTAATAATAAGTAGCTTCTTATATATAGAAGTAGACTAAAAAGGCTTAAATAAAAGACGGCGAATTTAATAGTAGCCTTGCGTATACTTGCTTAAAGAAGTAAAAAATGTAGAGGTAAAGTATATAAAGACTTATAAAACCTTTATAACAGAATAGATAGGTAGATATAAAACGTTCTAGTTAAACATTCTCTTTACCTATAATAAAGGGAATTTGTTTCTACTTAAAAAAGGCGTAACAAAAAAGAAGATTATAAAAAGGCAATAGCAGGCAATAAACGGCAGCTAGACAAACAGCTTAAAATTAAGGCTTGTATTTAAAAGGAGCTTTTGCATAACCTACTTGTTTAAGAATAAAGGGTTTTTAACGCTTACGCAGTATATTAAGACAAGGCTATATAGAATGCATATATTTAAACAAAAGTTCTTATTTAACCTAGGATTCTATATAAAAGTGGTAATAGAGAAGAAGTAGGGAGGGGAAAAGACTATAATATAGTTTTATAAAGAAGATAATAAGCTTTGCTAGGTGTATAGCAGTAGAGAGGGTAAAGATTAGCCGTTAATTTAAAGAGGGTTTCTACTAAAGGTTGCGTTTATAAAGCTAGTAGCGCTGCTAAGAGTAGAGGCAATAAAGTTGTTTTTATAGATTGTAAGAACGTTTAGTTAGATAGCGGCAAGGCACTAACTTTTAAATGCTTTAAATTTGTTTTTAAATAAAATAAAATAAAAGGTAAGTAGTATGTCTTTAACTGTATGCTTTATACTAAACTAACGCTCTCTTTTTATAGAATAGTAGCAAGGCACTAACTATATATACTACTCTCTCTTTATAGGATAGGAAGGAGGCATTAACTAGGAGGTGCTAATATAATTTTTATATAATATAGCTATATAGAGTCTTTTCTTATAGGATAGGAAGGAGGCACTAACTAAGAGGTGTTAATATAATTTCTACGTAACATAGTACTATGTAGTCTCTTTTTATAAGATAAGAAGGGGGTACTAAGCATTAATTAATTATATAATCGCTATGTAATATAGCCTTATATAACTAGGAGGTACTAATGTAATCTTTATATAATATAGCCTTACAGAGTCTCTTTTTATAAGATAGAAAGAAGGCACTAAGCATAAATTAATTATATAATTGCTATATAACATAGCCTTATATAGTCTTTCTTTATAGGATAGGAAGAGGGTACTAAGTATAAATTAATTATGTAATTGCTATATAACATAGCTTTGTATAGTCTCTCTCTATAGGATAGGAAGGAGGCACTAAGTATAAATTAATTATATAATTGCTATATAACATAGCCTTATGTAGTCTCTCTCTATAAAATAAGAAGAGGGCACTAAGTATAAATTAATTATATAATTGCTACGTAATATAGCCTTATATAGTCTCTCTTTATAGGATAGGAAGGGGGCACTAAGCATAAATTAATTATATAATTGCTATATAATATAGCCTTATACAGTCTCTCTTTATAGGATAGGAAAGGGGTACTAAGTATAAATTAATTGTATAATTGCTATATAATATAGCACTGTATAGTCTCTCTTTATAAGATAGGAAGAAGGCACTAAGTATAAATTAATTATATAATTGCTATATAATATAGCCTTATATAGTCTCTCTTTATAGGATGGGAAGAGGGTACTAAGCATAAATTAATTGTGTAATTGCTATGTAATATAGTACTATGCAGTCTTTCTTTATAGGATAAAAAAGAGGCACTAAGTGTAAATTAATTATATAATTGCTATATAATATAGCACTACGCAGTCTCTTCTTATAAGATAAGAAGGAGGCACTAAGCTGCCTTTAAGCTAGTAAAAATAAGGTATGCGTAATAGAATGCATTTTAATCTTTCTATAAGGCATTTTATCTTTCTTTTAGTTTAAGGAAAGATTAAAAAATCCGGTCTTTTTGTTAGATGTTATATAGATTAAATGAATATTTAAATACTAAAAGGGTGTAGCTTTACTGCTTAATACGTAAATAATGTTAAGAGATATAACTATCTTTTATTTAGTATGCTTAGTGTATGTAATAGCATTAGGAATGTTTTCTTATAAATTAAAGCAGAAATACGCTAATACTACTACGGCGATACCCTAGATGTTGTTACGAAGAATATTTAGAAAGGAAAAAAAAGTAGGAAGAGAGAGGAAGGAGTAGGAGATATTTATATAAACGATATATGTAGAGATAATGTAGCGCTTATAATATAATAGAGTATATAGTTAGGTAGTATATACGTTAGGGACTAGCTATGCATATACGTGCTATACTTAGTAATAAGGTAGATAATAATAGGTAGAGGTAAAGAAGAGTAGAGTAAAAGAAATTTAAAAATAAAGTAAACAAGTAACAAGTAAATAAAAGGTAAGTTTATAGTAAATAAAATTTAAAGATAAAATAAACAAGTAATAAGTAAATAAAAGGTAAGTTTATAGTAAATAAAATTTAAGGACAAAATAAATAAAAGGCGAATTTATAGTAAATAAAATTTAAAGAGAAGAAGAAAAGAACAAGCAACAAGTAAATAAGACGAAAACCTAAAATACTAAGCAAGTTCTTTATTTATATCCGGTTTAAATCGCTTGTTTAAATAGGCTAACGGCCTACCTAAACTCTTTTATAGTAAATAAAAAGCTTCTTGCTAAATACTATATAAGGCAGCCTTTCTACTTCTCTTGTTACTTAATTCCTCTTACTCTTTCTTCTTCTTTAGACTATTACTATTATTTAACATTTACTACTAATTTACTAATTTTGCATTTTTTTTGCATTTAAGCATCTAAGAATTAATAAACTTGCATTTAAGCATTAACTAACTAACTAGTAATAGATAAGATAAGACAAAATAGCCTCTTAAAGAGTACTTAAGGTTATAAACCTATTGGTACGCATAACTAGGCGATCTTAAGCGGCGGTAGATAAGTATACGCTGCTAAAAGATATAGTGTTGTTAATTAATAGCCCTAATAGTAAGACTGTTAAGCAGGGCAACGACTATAACTAGGCAAACGTGCTAACTAAGAGTAAACACTTGGCGCTGCCTTAGCATACACGGCTATAGCCGCGCGTAGAGTCCTTATAAGCTAATAATAAATTAAATAATAGTAAGGCTAATAAACTAACAAAGTAGCACTAAACCTTTCTACTCTTGTAACACTTTAATTGCATTAAGCTATAAGAAGGCAAGTTTAAGAACGCTGCTAAGGCGGCAGCTTATTTTAAATACGTATTAACGCAAGGCTTTATTACCTAGATAGATACTAAGTGTGCAAATCTAATTTAGCTGTACAGCTTGCGGCGTTAAGATAGCTAGCCTAACACAACTATAGGTAGGACGGCATTATAGAAAATGTTCTTAGAAATGCTATTGTTAATATAGACAAACTAGTAAGTTTAGATAGTTATAAGATATATTAAGGCTAGCGTTGCTATTGCTATGCTATAGTCTCTCTTTAATAGTAATAAGGAAGATAACTAGGACAATAATATAAGGCTAGCGCTAGCTGCTTGCTACACTCTTTTTTAATTTACTATAAACAGTATAGGGAACGACTATATAATAAAGGGCGCTTAGTTTAAACTAGCACTAGAAGGTATTATATAGATTCTCTTATATTTTATTAAGGACTAGAACTAGGCCTACGTAGCCTTGCGGTCTTATATTAACTAGAGAGTAGGGCACTAAGTGTTATTCTTTATTATAATACTAAAGCTAGCTATTACGCTAGTAGCATTCCTTTAGATTAGAGACGCTAAGAGCATTATCTTAAGTAAGAAGGGTGCCTAGCTATATACAAATGTGCTTGCTAGGCGCAACTTTAACTAAATGTATAAGGATCTTTAAAGACTAACGGTAGCGCAGCTTACCCTTTACTTTGCTAATCTTATTATTATTAACCCTCTTGCTAATAAAGAAGAGGCTGTAGCTAAGGCTAAGGCTAACGACATTATTATAAACAATATAGGCAATAAGCTTGCTATAATGTTTAAGGCTATAAACTTGCTAAAGCACTTATAGGCATAGCACTAACTAGACGGCACTATACTGCGCAATATAATAGATATAGGCACTTTAAAAGAAGTTTGCTGCGTAGCCTAGGCTATTATAAATAAACAAGTCTTAGCCGCCGCTGCTAATAATAACGGTAATTGTATAAACTTAGAAGAAATATTAGCCTTCCTAGACGTACTAAACACTAAAGCTGCCATCTTTAGCATAATCTAAGAGAGCGTAACCGTCTATAACGCTACTGCTAGCAAGAGCAGTAGTACTGCTGCTATAGTAGCTAGCAAGGCTGCTAACGTTTGCAAAAAGCAAGAGGATCTAGCATGTAGCGTATTGTAGGTGCTAAATAAGAGTAAGTTAGCTAAGGTATGCTTGCTAATAAACATACTTGCTATAGCTAAGATGCTACCCTTTAACCTAGCCTAACTAAAGCTGCTAAAGGTAGCTAGCTAGAACTTTAGCTTTGTTTTTAAACCTTACTAAGTAGTTAACGCCAGCATACTAGTCTAGCTTTATAAGACACTAATCTATAGTAAACTACTAGCAAATAAGATAAGCATAAGCAAGACGGCAATATACTTACTTGCCTTAGTTATGTAGTAGCTTAAAAAGGAATAAGTATACGCTACTAGCACGCTAGTAGTGTTTAAGCTTATAATGCTTATAGTGCTAGCAGCAACGATTATGTAGGTGTTTAATAAGATCTATACTATTATAAGCAACTTGTTCTAAGTAGGCGTTTACTACTCTTACCCTAAAGCGATTAAGGACTAGTTAGAAAAGTAGTTACGCAACGCTACCTTTCGGCCTTACTAGTTTTAACAGTAGTGCAATAATGTTACAAAAGAGTTAGCGCTACTACGCTTAAGTAATAGCTAGCAACTACTCTTAACTAGCTACACTATAGCAATGCGCTGTATGCTTAAGCTTTACTAAGAGTAGAAGGAGGATGCTATAGCGGTAGCAGCAGGTAATAATAATAGTAAAGAAGTAAAGGCAAAGGTAGAACAAGCGGCTAACGCTAATTTTGGCGCTAACAATAATGCTAACAATAATGCTAATAATAATACTAACGATAATACTAACGCTAACGCTAATAAAGAGGTAGAGAAGGATAAGGCAAAGGAGAAGGTATAGTATAAAAAGAGAAAGCTGTGTAAGCTACTTAATAAAGTAGCCTTTAGCACTATTATTTTTAACAAGTGCTAGTATGTACGGCGCCTACTCTTAACCTATAGCTAGCTAGCTTATCTACTATAGGCAAAGGGCAAAATCCTTACGTTTGCGACTTTCTTCTTTAACGTTATTTAAGATATCTAAGGTGTGCTAACTATCCTAACTAAGTATGCTAAGATTAGCTTTTAAGTGCTATCTATTAGTAACGCAGCTAAGCAGCTATATAAGAACGACTTTAACTTAAAGACTAAGGAGCTTAAACACTTAGGCTTCCTAGCTAGGCTAGGTTTTATTACTAAATTCCTTAGCATAACTAAAGTAATCGATGCATAGTAAGCAGACAAGAAGCGGTACTAGCAGGCCTAGTTATAGGTACTAATAATATAGGGCTAGAATATAGCCTAGAGTATAGAGTTTTTAACGATAGCAGTATATAAGGCCTTACGTCTAATCTAGCTGCGGCGTAGTATGCATACGCCTTTAATCTTACTAGATAGAAGTACAACAACGCCTAGCGACAACCTGCTTAGGTTAGGTTAGGTTAGGTTAGGGTTAGGGTTAGGGTTAGGGTTAGGGTTAGGGTTAGGGTTAGGGTTAGGGTTAGGGTTAGGGTTAGGGTTAGGGTTAGGGTTAGGGTTAGGGTTAGGGTTAGGGTTAGGGT